>JAQIXI010000778.1:0-18452 GCA_034700165.1 Galumnidae sp. Gr-Ori-00277 | reverse complement strand
ACAGGACAGGTTTCTCGTTTTCAACGCAAAAACGAGTGGTGGAAGCGCCTCTACGGCCCCCTTCGACGGTGTCTGAGGGAACCAATGAGAGCATTTTGCCCGCATTGGGACTCCCAGCCCGCAACACATGTATTGTGTAAAAGTGAGGTTTTGTAATTATTGATATCTTGAACTTTCCTAGATTCTCTGCATAAACTAGCCCTATAGGATTAAGGGTCATATTAAACTTGGACATCATAGGGACCATATTTTAGAAAAGTAAATATATTGCAAAAAGTCATCAATAGTTTTGAGATGCAATCGAGTCATTGAACTCAATAGAGGTTTGGTTTGATTTCGTTGAAGCGTTGCTTAACTCTCAATCGTATGGTTCGGCGATAATAGACTTGAATTAAGTTATGCCGAAAGCTTTGATGTCACGTCAGTTGGACTCCTTTCTACTGATAGTAACTCCAGAGTCACTCATTTGTTCCGTTAGACAAAAGATTCACAAATAATCGAAAATCACAAAAAAGTTTTGAAAAATTAAAAAATGTATAAAAAAAGAATTGAGATAAAAGTAAAACTTTGCTCGAATTGAATTACTGGAAGTACTTCGACAAACATTTTGTCTTCACTTCAATGCAATCATTAGAGCGGAAAAGAATCGAAAATATCGATAAATTTATTATAAAATTGAATTAATTTTCTGATTCAACGAAATTTGTTTCAATACTTTTAAATCATTTCATAAGAGTAGCGGAAATGATTACAAACTTATAACTAAATAATTGTTTAGAAGTCATTTCCGCGATTATAATATTATAATTAATAATTAAAGTTTCAAATTATTCTAAAAACCATTTATTATTATTT
This sequence comes from Galumnidae sp. Gr-Ori-00277, assembly GCA_034700165.1. Classification (NCBI taxonomy): domain Eukaryota; kingdom Metazoa; phylum Arthropoda; class Arachnida; order Sarcoptiformes; family Galumnidae; species Galumnidae sp. Gr-Ori-00277. The sequence goes on along the minus strand of JAQIXI010000778.1, from coordinate 17,597 downwards.
TCGCTAACTTTGGATAAATAGGAACCAAATTATAGTAAAAATCAATTATAGCATAAAATCACTGAAAATTTGTGACAACAAAATCATTTTAGTATTTTTCAATGAGAAACTAAAATGATCATAATAATTCTTTCATCATTATTTAATATGTTATTATAGAATTTAAACCAGGGATGGCGAAAGAACTCGACTCCAGGGGGTTCAAAGGGGTATTTTGGTCAAAATTCAAGGTGATATTGAGGAGTATTAGGGGGTATTTTTTAGTAAGACCTCAAAAAATTCCTGGTTTTTCACTACATTTACGGAGTAATATGTAGTATATGTATTTGTTTTTCCTCAACAAATTAGAAAAACTAGAGCCGGCGTTTTTCGAGAGGGGGTCCTTTTCCGATTTCTCCCAGGAAGTATTTTTGCCAATTTTTAGGTCTCAGTGGGGTTCCGGAATACCCCCTTCGCCATCCTTGATTTAAACTATTTTTTAAAGAATAAATAAATTTTTGAAGAGAATATTAGATCAAAACTAATTAATATATGAGGTCTGGAGTCCAGACTCTGGACCCAAATATTCCCAACAATTCTAATAATTCTTAAATAATAATAATCTTTAAAATAGTTTTTAAATAAATAAGTGTTTAATAAATTGTTTTTGTTTAAGTAATTATTAATTTATACGAATTTAATTAAATTCATTTTATGGATTACTTAAAACTTTAAGTTAATATAAATATTTAGAAAAAAAAAAATATATTCAAAAACTAAATTTACGTTTTTTCAAAACTAATTATTTTCAAATGAAAAAGATAATAGAATACAACAAAATATAAGAAAATGTTTTTAATAATAATAATAATAATATTTTAATTGCAATTATTTGTCGGTCATTAAAATCTTTATAATTAATATTTAAAATTTATATTTTGTTGTATTCAACAAAGTTTTTAATAATATATGAAATTAAAAGCGATTAATAGTAAATAATAAAATTTATTTTAATTTTAATGACTCTAATATTGAAAAATGATGAATATCTCAGTATTCACCTTGGTAACTAGAAATTGACAACTCTTTTACCTTCTAAAGAGGTGCTATACTTTGATTTTGATGTCCAGTAAATTAAATTAAAAATTTTAATAACAATTTCTGAGTCATTTAATAACATAATATGATTTTTTTTTGTAAATTTAAACACTTTTGCTCAGGATCATTTTTCAGGTTCAAACTTCAAATGCAAACTTTAAATGAAAATATATTTGAAAATCTTCAAGATATTTGAAAAATTCAAAAACATTCTGATAGATAGTATAACTAGAATCGGTTGATCTGTAAGGAAATTTAATCTAAAATATAATCTTGTTACAAAAAACAATGATTTAATTTTTTAAATAATCGATTTGAGCATTTTATCTAAAAATAACCATGTCAATATTGGTATCATTTGAAAGCTCTTTTCAATTTGTACAAGAATCTGAAGAAAAACTTTAGAAATTTTTCTGACATCAGGGTCTTTTTTTAATTTTCTGAAAATGTTTTGAGATTGAAAAGTTGTGCTTGTATACATATTAATTTTCATTTAACACTAATTAATATTATAAATATTTCTCTCCATTAAAAACATTAATTTTATCGATTTCCAGAAAAATCAAACTGTCAAAAATCAACCTTGATACAAGAAATAGTATGCGCTATTCAGACAAACTTTAATTTTTTACCTTGTTATTCATTTTAAAAGATAACTTATTTTACTTATTGTGACAAATATAATACATTGTTATTGTATTCATAAAAACTTTAATTCAATGCAGAGTTTCTTATTTATGGAGTTGCAATTGAACATGCAATTGAGCATGGTCATCTCGAGGGTCATTTACAAGTTTTATTATAAAAGTTTCAAAAAAATATTTAGAACTTTTTAAGAAAATGTTTCCTCTCTTTTGATATCTTATTAATCGTTTGACAGAGAGTTGTCTTTCAGTTGTTTTTACGGACAAAAAGTTTCAAAAAAATAATTGAAAAAACAAAGAATGAATTGATTTGTGACACAACTTCGAGAGCCCTCTCTCTTAAGAATAGGGAAACTGTTTGTCAACAAACAAACAAACAATAGAAATGCCATCAAAAGATCTTTGGATATGACAGCAATCGGTGTCTTCTGTTGACCCCATAATAACAATGAGTTATAGGTTGGGGTCTGTCCTGTCTTTCCTTCTGGTCATTGGTCTGATCTTTGACAACATATCAGTTGGTTTTTGTGAGGAAGAAGACAGTCCTCAAAACCAGACGACATGTGTCGGTATGTCTTTGATAACAATTTAAAACAATTATCTTTGATGTCATCTATTTTTGTGTTTAGGATGTGTTAAGTCTGAGTGTCAGCCAATAGAGTTTGGCTGCAAAAACAAAGGATGTATTCTTTTAGACTACGTCTGCGACGGCGAAGACGACTGCGGAGATAATAGCGATGAACTCAACTGTCATTCTTTGTGTAATTCTTCGACACAATTTAGTTGTGAATCCGGACGTAAATGTTTGGACACAATATTCAAATGTAACGGCGTTTGGGACTGCAGTGACGGCACAGACGAAGAAAACTGTTTTCAAAATACTTACAATAAGTCTAAAGTTGCGACCATTGGATGTCATACCAATGAGTTTGTCTGTAATTCTGGTGATTGTCTTCATTACCATTTTGTTTGCGACGGAAAGAAAGACTGTTTTGACGGAAGCGATGAAAGTGGATGTAATTCAACCATTTTTTGCAAAAAAGATGAATTCCGGTGTAAGACTTCTGGTCATTGTATTCCTCTTCACCGCAAATGTGATTTACATTTCGATTGTGACGACAACTCCGATGAAAGTGACTGTTGTTTCGCTCCGAACAGAAATTGTATTTCAGTCAAAGAGAACCGAAATATTTGTTTAAATATCTCTCGTTTTTGTGATAATAACATCGATTGTGCGAACGGTACCGACGAGGGAGGACTCTGTGAAAAAGACAACTGCTTTTATAGTCAATGCAGTGGTTCCTGTCATAACATACCCGACGGTTTGGGTTACACTTGTCTTTGTTCCAATGGCTTAAAACTATCGGAAGATAACGTGAGCTGTACTCACATAATGTCGTGCAAGTCTTGGGGTGTTTGCAGTCAAAAATGTCTACAAATTAACGATAAATTTAAATGCGAGTGTCATCCGGGATATGAATTGCAAAACGATGGCTTCACCTGCAAGAGTTCAGATTCAACGACACCTTATATTATATTTTCAAACAGACATGAAATCCGAAGCGTTGACTTAAATACAATGACAGTCAAACCTCTTTTATCGGGTCTAAAGAATACAATTGCCCTCGACTTTTATCATTCGAATAAAGAAAATATGATTTTCTGGACTGACGTTATGGACGACAAAATCTATAGAGGATTTCTAATCCATGGCTCTCTTACAAACATCGAAGTTATCGTTCAAATAGGTTTGGCCACTGCCGAAGGATTAGCTGTTGATTGGATCGGACAGAATATTTATTGGGTTGAAAGTAATCTAGATCAGATAGAAGTCGCAAAATTGAACGGCAGTTTCAGACGAACATTAATTGCCGGACAAATGGTTAGCCCTCGAGCTATAGCTCTCGATTGTAGACATGGAATCCTCTTTTGGACTGATTGGGATTCAGAGTCACCTCGAATAGAATCGGCGTCAATGAGTGGCGAAGACAGAAATATTGTCTATCGTGTTGACTCAACTGATGGAGCATGGCCTAATGGACTTGTCCTCGATTACATCGCTCAGAGAATTTATTGGATTGACGCCCGTTCAGACTCTATCAATACCGTTAAATACGACGGAACAGAATTTCATGAGGTTTTGCGCGGACACGAGTTTCTAACTCATCCCTTTGCTATATCTCTATATGAGAATCACGTTTATTGGACGGATTGGAGGACTAATTCTGTAATTCGCGCCAATAAATGGAATGGCACTGACATTAAAGTAGTTCAAAGGGCAATCACTCAACCTTTCGATATAAAAATATTTCACCCCTCCCGTCAACCCACAGATAATATTACTTCTGAATGTACTGTTAATAACGGTCAGTGCTCTCACTTGTGTTTAATCAACAAAAATAATACCTATCGATGCAAATGTCCTCATATTATGAAACTTAGTTCTGATAAAAAGACTTGTGTTCCAAATGAAAAAGTTTTGCTTATTTCTAAACCAAATGAAATCCGTGGCGTCGATTTGGATCAACCATATTATCATACAATTCCTCCAATAAATCTGCCGAAAGTGATCTCTGCCTCTCAAATAGATTTCGTGGCAAAACATAAACAGATTTATTGGGCTGACTCTCAACTTAATGAAGTTAAAAGAGCTCTTTTGACGGGAAGTCCAGTGGAGACTATAATCGATACCGTTATCACAAGTCCTCACGGATTTGCCATCGATTGGATTACAGGCAATCTATTCGTTACATCTACTGAATCGAATCGAGGAAAGATATTTGTCTCTAATCTTAACGGAGAATTCATTTCTGAAATTATAAATGAAGATCTCTTTAATCCACAATCTCTTGTCGTTCACCCAATGGTTGGACTTATTATATGGTCTGATCACGGATTTGAAGATCTCGAAGATTTAAATCAGAACAAAGACCCAGTTATAAAACAGGCAGCGATGGACGGAACAGCCATCAAGAATTTAGTCACAAAATCCAATAATAAGTATTTGGATCAGCCCTCGAGTCTTGCTTTAGATTTTGAGTCACTTCCAACCCGTTTGTATTGGGTTAACGTCGGCAGTGCAAGCATTCAATATATTGAATTGGGTTCTGATGCCATTCATATGCTTTTAGACGCCGGCAAACATACTCTGACACCACTGGAACCGTTAGCCCTTTCAGTTTATCACAATTTTATTTTATTTTCTTCACAAATCGATAATTCAATTCATTTAATCGACAAAACAAACGGTAAAAATCAGTCAATTTTTCGGAATCAGACGGAAGACGTCATAACAATTAAAGTGTATGACAGCGCTCTTCAAACGGGCACTAATTTATGTCAAAATAATGGCAATTGTTCTCATTTATGTCTTATGATTTCACCGAATCAAAGAGTTTGCAAATGTGCCATTGGTTTCAAAGTTGATCCAAACAACGAAACAAATTGTTTGGGCTCTCATTTATTTTTAATGTATTCCTGGAATTGGGGTATAAAAGCTATTGGAGTTAAACCTAACGACTCTTCTGAACCACTTCTTCCTCCAATTTCTCGGGTATTATTGGCGTCAACTATTGACTACATATATGAGGAAGGATTTATCTATTGGGTTGACAGCGAAGATGGGAGCGTCACTCGTATTAAAAGAGACACAACCGGACATCAAATTATATTCAACGGCATTGAAAAAATCGAAGGCTTTGCAGTCGATTGGATCGCAAACAATATCTATTGGGTGGACCCAGAATTCGATGTAATCGAAATGTCTCACTTGAATGGAAGTTCACGTTATGTTATAATATCGGGAAATATGGATAAACCCAATTCTTTGGCAGTTCATCCTTTGCAGGGATTTTTATTTTGGAGCGACAATGGCTTAAATCCTAAAATCGAAAGAACTTTACTCGACGGCACTCAAAGAACAATAATTTGCAACAATTCTCTGCAGATAATCAATGATTTAGCGGTTGATGTTCTCGAAGATAAAATTTATTGGTCCGACTCAAACAAAGACACCATTGAAAGAATGAATTTGGACGGAACCGATCGTGAAGTTATTATTAGCGGTTCATTAATAGTGAGTCCGATTTCAATTACAATATTTGAACACTTCATATATTGGGCCGACACTAATTATTTGGGAGGAGCTATACTTAGAGCTGATAAGGACAGCGCCAATCTTACCGTTACGCCAATTCAAACTCAAATCGGAGACCACATTAAAGATATAAAAATATTTTATAAGAGGCCGACGAGTCATAACAATAAATGCTCTGTAAATAATGGTGGCTGTCAAGACTTATGTCTATTTAAAGGGCCAGAACTCGGCCATCGTTGTGCCTGTGCTCATGGGAAGATTGGTGCCGATAATAAGTCTTGTGAACCATATGAAGCATTTATAATGTATTCAAAAGTCACAGAAATAGATAGTATTCATATAAACGATGAGCAGAATCTGAACGCTCCCTATCCCGGAGTCACAAACAAAGATCATATGAGAAATGTTATCGGACTTACATTTGATTACTCCTCTCAAAGAGTCATTTATTCAGATATCCAAAGAGGAAGTATTAGTAGTAGTTTCTTCAATGGCACCGGACATAAGCTTTTAGTCGAAAAACAGGGTTCTGTTGAGGGTATTATTTACGATCAAATGTATGGCGAACTCTATTGGACGAGTAATAGCGACGCTTCCATTTCACGAATTAATTTAAGAACTCAAAACTCCAAAATTGAGAAAATCATAAAATTAGGTCCTGAAGACAAACCTCGTGGTATAGCAGTGGACAGTTGTGCCTCAAGAGTCTATTGGACGAATTGGAATAACCGCAACCCTAGCATTCAAAGGGCATATTTAAGTGGTTATGACGTGCACCCTATCATCACAACAGACATTCGAATGCCAAACGCCATAACAATTGACCACAAACTTCAAAAGCTTTATTGGTCTGACGCCAGACTTGACAAAATTGAAAAATGCAATTTAGATGGAAGTGAACGCCATTTATTACTAACGGAAACACCTAAACATCCGTTCGATTTAGCAGTTTTAGAGAATTACTTATTTTGGACGGATTGGGTCGAACACTCAGTTCTCAGATGTGACAAATTCACCGGATCTCAAGTCATTAAACTTCGAAAAAATATTCCGCGACCAATGGGTATAATAGCTGTGGCTAATGACACAGAAGACTGTACTCTTAATCCTTGTCTTCCACTGAATGGTGGCTGTGAAGACATTTGTTCCGTTTCACTCAATGGTTCCATTTTCTGTAACTGTTTTATTGGAAGAGTTCTTTCATCAAATGGAAAGACTTGTGTTATTAAGAATAGCAATTGTTCTGATACTGAATTCGAGTGCGGAACTGGTGTTTGCATACCATTTGAATTGACCTGTGATGGGGTGTCTGCCTGTCCCGACGATTCCGATGAGAATCTCAACTATTGTTCGACCAGAAAATGTCCAAAAGGTTTTTTTAGATGTTCTAACAATAGGTGTATCCCTGAGTCGAAGCACTGCGACGGACAAATCCATTGCACTGATGGCACAGATGAAAGTAACTGTTCCTGTAGTTCAGATAAATTTAAATGTAAAGACGGTCACTGTATTGGCGCTCAATTCAGATGTGATTCCGGTATTTATTTTTATCTTTAATTAAAAATATGAATATTTATTATCGGTAATAAACTTTTTAAAAAGATCCGGACTGTAGTGATGTTTCCGATGAAATTGGATGTATTCGACCCGACTGTTCAAAACACCCTCTCTTTTGGGACCCTGAACAAAAATTCATAAATTGTCCGACAACTACAGCTTGCATTCATCCGGACTGGATATGTGATGGACAGGTATATTGTCTCGTAATTATTTTGATATTAAATAAGATAAATAACAGAACGACTGTTGGGATAATTCTGATGAAGAGAACTGTAAAACAAAGACAATCGAAACTTCTTGTCCTTCAAATTCATTTAAATGCCTTACATCGCAGTGTATTCCTATGGCGTGGGTTTGGTATGAATTAGTTATCGATTATTAGGTTCTAAAATATATTATATTTAGTGATCGCGACAACGATTGTGACGATCGAAACGGCACTATTAGTTCTGACGAAGAGAATTGTGATTATGGCTGTCAACCGGACCAATTTAAATGCAATAATTCTGATTGTATTCCCACAATTTGGAGGTATTTGTGATGTAATTTCCTTTCGTTTACTTAATATTCATATTGAAAGATGTGATGGACATCAAGATTGTAGTGATGGCAGTGACGAAACAGAAGACTGTAAGACAAGGACTTGTCCTGAAGATTGGTTTCGTTGCAATAATACGGGTCAATGTATTCCTTCCATTTGGATCTGTGATGGTATACTTCTTTTGCTTTCATTTGAATTTATTAGAATTTATTGAGTTTTAATTGATTTAAGGCGAAAACGATTGCGGAGATAATCAGGCGAGTGACGAACACCCGGAACACGGCTGTAATGTCAGCATTTGTAAACAAAATGAGTTCCAATGCCTTAACTATCAGTGCATTTTACATACATTCTATTGTGACGGTGACGACGATTGCGGCGACAAATCCGATGAACCGGAAAACTGTGTTTTCACAAAATGTACGACCGATCAATTCGAGTGTCGTAACAAAAAATGTATTCCTAAAACATGGCTCTGCAATGGTATCAATGATTGTCACGACGGGGAGGATGAATCCGATGGACTCTGCGTCCATAATATGACGACATCCAAATGCACAGATGGAAGGTTTGAGTGCGAAAATGGCATTTGTATTGAGGCCGATCTCTTATGCAATGGAAGTGACGATTGTGGCGATTACTCGGATGAATCCAAATGTAATGTCAATGAATGCGAATCTAAGATACAGTGCGCACAGAAGTGTGAAGATATGCCTATCGGTTATAAGTGTAGCTGTTTTGATGGTTTTGAGCCTTTAGATGGCGGACGCATTTGCAAAGATATCGATGAATGTAAAACTAAAAGACCCTGTAGTCAACATTGCCGTAATACGTATGGGTCATATGCCTGTGCCTGCGATAAGGGCTATTATTCAATTGATGGGGGGGTTTCCTGCAAAGCTAACAGCAGTATAGCCCCAACTCTTATCTTTTCTAATCGTTATTATATCCGTCAAATATCAACAAAAGGATACGACAATAGACTTCTTGTTCGCAATTTAACGAATGCCGTCGCTTTGGATTTTGATTGGAAGGAAAAATGTGTTTATTGGTCAGATGTGACAGCTTTGGGCAGTTCTATAAAACGGTTTTGTTCAACAAATCCAAACGAAACGACTACCGAACAAATCCTTCATTCGGCAACTGTTCAAAGTCCTGACGGTATAGCTATTGATTGGGTCGGCCGTAACCTCTACTGGTGTGACAAAGGGAAAGACACTATCGAAGTCTCTAAACTCGACGGTAGATATAGAAAAGTACTCATTAAAGAGAATCTGGAAGAGCCCCGGGCTATTGTTCTTAATCCTTATGACGGGTTTGTTTTCTTGACAATAGTTTTCTATAAAATTAATTTAATTATTTTAAACATTAGTTTTCTTTATTGGACTGATTGGGGAGAAAACCCTTATATAGGAAGAGCTGGAATGGATGGCTCCCAATTTACTATTCTAATAAACGAGAGTCTGGGTTGGCCCAATGCTCTTACTATTGATTATATCAACAAAGACCTATTCTATGCTGACGCGCGGGAAGACTATATTGCGGTAACAGATCTGAACGGTCGTAACCGACAAATAATAGTCAGCCGAAAGAACTCACATTTGGTTCATCACATTTTTGCATTAACTGTCTTTGAAAATACTCTCTATTGGAGTGATTGGGAAACCAAAGGAATCGAATTCTGTCATAAATATCACTGCACTAATGTCTCGACACTCATTAATACCGCTCATCGACCGATGGATCTGCATGTCTATCATCCGTTCAGACAATTACCGCTTCCAAATGGAAATCCCTGTGAAAACAATTCATGTAACACATTATGTCTTCTGACGCCCAATAATAGTAGTGTTTGCGTCTGTCCCGAAAACTTTGTTCTTCAATCAGATAATAAGACCTGCGTCAGTAACTGCACCACTTCTCAATTCGTGTGTAATTCAACATTTAATTGCATACCTTTTTGGTGGAAATGCGGTCAGTTTTAAATGAAATTAATTTTTTTCCGAAAAATAAAAAATTTCTATTAATTTGTTGTTACAGACACCCAGGACGATTGTGGCGACGGATCCGGTCAGTCATTTTATACTCAATTTTATTTCATTTAATTAATAATAATAATTATTATTTTCACTAAAAGATGAACCCTCAGAATGTCCTGCTTTTCACTGCAGTCCAGGACAGTTTCAATGCGATAATTTTCACTGCATTCCTCCCTCACAACTATGCGATGGTATCTCTCAGTGCGGAGACGATAGCGATGAACGGGAATGCGGTAAACATTTTTATAATCAAATATTACTTCAATGGATATCTTTTTAAAATTCAGACAAATATACGTGTCTTCCAAATCAATTCAAATGTGCAGCAAATGGAACGGTAGCCGCCCATTGCATTAGTGGTTCGAGTCGTTGCGATGGTTTAATAGATTGTCCGCTAAAAGATGACGAACTCGACTGCCGTAAGTCTCTTTTTTACAAAGTTTTCACTTAAAGAAAATCTATTTTTAAATTAATTTTTCGTAAAAATATAATTTTATATTTAATTGATTTGTTATTCATTTTTGTAAATCAAATTTAAAAATAATTAAATTATTTGTTTTGAATAATATCTTCTTTTAGCTGAAAAGTCATGTCTTAACAATCAATTCAAATGTTCAAACAATCGATGTATACCTCAAGTCTGGACCTGTGATGGTATAACTAAAAAAATTTGAAATAATATAAATAATCCAAAAATTTTAAACTATTTTTTTAGGGGACGACGACTGCGGAGATAATTCAGATGAACCGAATACTTGCACTTCTAGAAGCTGTGCCGCCAACTATTTCAAGTGTCAAACTGGACGATGCATTCCTTTAAGTTGGAAATGTGACGGAGATTTCGATTGTTTGGGTCAAGAGGACGAACCCGAGTCCTGTAGAGATAAAGCGTCCACTTGTAATGACAACTACTTTAAATGCGATAATAATAAATGTATTCCGAGTGAGTAAATGTATTCTCAATTCTTTTTGAAAATATACTGCGATTTCCTTTAAAGTCTGTTTTAATTTAATTTAATATAATTTCCCAAAACGTCTTTAACCGAAACTATTATTTTATCACATTATAAACATTTTATACATATAAAATTCAAATATAAGCTTGTTCAGTTACTTAATAGTAAAAAAAGTTTTCTAATTTTATCCATAACAAAAATTATCAAGGATTCCATTTTTAAATTTTACAAAATACGAATTTAAATGTTTTAAAAATAATGATTTCATTTTCTGGAAATTTAAGTTTTTGACAAAAAACAAAACCATTTTATATTAAAATATTAAATAACTCTATGAATAGATCGTTGGTTTTGTGATTTCGAAGACGATTGTGGCGATGGAAGCGATGAAAAGAACTGCAAACCCAGAGAGTGTTCTGAAGATGAGTTTCGGTGTACTAATGGCAGATGTATTCGAGCCATTTGGAGGTGTAATGGGGTTTATAATTGTGAAGACAAAAGCGATGAAACCAATTGTAATATCACTTGTAGTCCAAAAGAGTTCCACTGCGAGGACACAAACTTCTGTATTCTCGACGAATGGAAATGTGACGGTTTGTAACAAACAGTTTAATTTCATTTTCTTCTAATTAATATTTTGTCTCAAATCAAAGCTAAACATAGATTTAAAACTTCGGAATTTATTCTTTTATAACTATAATTTCTTTATTAATAATAATTAGTAGGAACATGCCCTTGGTTTATTACCAACTTAAAATTATAGTGTTTGATAGTTTGACTATAATTCTGTCAATTTGATCATATTTTGTGGTTATTTTGTGGACATTTAACTCTATTTTTTTGAACTATAGTAAACATTTTGATAATTTGAATAACAGTTATTTCAAACAAATTAATATAAATAATTAGAAAAAATGAATATAATTTAAATTATTTTTTAATTTATACTTCGATAGAATCGTTTTTTTAAGAAAAGTTATTTTTCAAATATTATTAATGATTGTAATGATTGTGATGCGGGTCATACTGAACAGGAGATGCCGACTGTCCCGATAGTTCAGATGAGAAGAATTGTGGTCACACTTGTATGTCATCAGAGTTTTTGTGTGATAATCAGCAGTGCATAAGTGCTCTCTGGAGATGTGACGGTTTGTTTTCCTTCTTAATTATCTCATTTCTAAATTTTGAAACTTTAGGAGAAGACGATTGTGGAGACAATAGTGACGAAGAAATGAATCGGTGCTCAACAATGGCCTGTCCTCCCGGAAGGTTCAGATGTAAAAACAATATTTGCATTTCAAATGAAAAAGTGAGTAAAGATTTTATATTAAGAATTTAATATAAACTGATATAAAATGACATCAGGTCTGCGACGGAAAAAATTCTTGTGGCGATAATAGTGATGAAGAGCCAGTTTTCTGTTCACACCATAAACATTGTTCTCCCAAACAATTTCAGTGTTCAAACAATGTTTGCATCGATTCTGAACTCATTTGTAATGGAAATGACGACTGTTCTGATAATTCAGATGAAGAAAATTGTGATCTCTCTGTTTGTCACTTTGGAATCTGTTCTCAATTATGTTTTGTAAAGAAGGAGTCAAACCATTCATGCATTTGTGTCAGCGGATATACAAGAGCTTTTAATGACAGTACTTCGTGTGTTGCAATCGGCGAACCGGCAATTCTTTTAGTGGCCGCTGAGAATGGCCTCAGAAAAGTCAATCCATATAAACATTCGGTACAATCTTTGATCGATATTTTATCGAATATATCGAAAACCAATCGAATCGATTCTTTTGATGTTATGTATGAATCGGATAAAGTGGTTCTCTTTTGGACCTCATTTCACACCAGAAGTGTTTATAGATTTGATGCTCCAATGATTGACAAAAACGATAATTTACGCAAAAAAAGAGATATTTTGCAGAGTTCTTCTGAACCACGAGCTATAGCTACGGGACTGATTGCATCGCGTGGTATAGCCGTTGATTGGATCGCCAAAAATGTTTATTGGATCGATGCCGGCGCCGCTTCTATTACTGTCTCAACAATTGATGGTTCAGTTCAACGCACTCTAATCAGCAATGATTTGGATCAACCGCACGATATTATAGTTGATCCCAAAAATGGTTATTTATTTTGGACTGATTGGGGCCGCAAAGCAAAGATTGAAAGGTTTGACACTTTTTTCTTTAAAGACTTTTTAACTTAATAACTTTTATTCATATTTTAGGTCTCGACTCGATGGCACCGCCAGAAGAATTCTTGTTGAAAGAAATTTAGTCTGGCCAACAGGGCTTACCATTGACTATGGCTCTGATCGTATCTATTGGACGGATCCTAAAGCGGCCACAATTGAAACAATTGATATAAATGGAAAGAATAGACATATCGTTAAAATTTTTAATGCCTCTGAAGACAAACCGTATAAAATAGAAGTATTTGAAGATAACTTATATGTCAGTACTTTCCATAACAACGCAATATTCCGAATCAACAAATTCGGTGTCGGAAACATCACTTATTTAGTTCGAGGTCTCAACAAAGCGAGTGATGTCGTCATTGTTCAGGAGAACAAACAGAATCGTTTATTATCAAATCCCTGCGCAAATAAACATTGCGGCGAAGGGGCTCTTTGCTTACCACAAACTCCTACCAAAGCCGTCTGTCTTTGCAGTAATGGATTGAGTGAAACTCCAGTCGAAGATGGATCTGTGGTTTGTGCCTCAACTAATAGTCCTGTTATAAGTGAGTATTCATTCTTTTTATGATAAATTTAATTAATTTTTTCAATCGAAAGCTTCCCTTCGATGCAATTTGGAGTGTCTTAATGGCGGCACATGTTTTTATGATAACGATGACACTCCTAAATGCAAGTGTCCGCCAGGCTTTGATGGGCTTCTATGTGATCGTTACAGATGTTCTGGATACTGCAAAAATAAGGGACATTGTTATCCGGATCTATTATCTCATAGCAATAATCCAAATCATCCGCCTCTCAGGTGTGAGTGCTCTCCAGAGTGGACGGGAGAGCGCTGTGAAATTCGTTCAAATATTTGCGATAACTTTTGTCTAAATGGAGGCGAATGTCATATTCAAAACGGAGTTCCTGTTTGTAAGTGTCAGTTAGACTTTTTCGGTCAGAAGTGCCAGAATTGCAATTCACTGAAATGTGAGAATTCTGGTCATTGCTATAAGAATGAAGAGCAAGTCTATTCGTGTCAGTGCCCGACAGGTTTGACCCCTAAAAATCACCCCTTAAAAACAGTTTCTTAATCTATTTTCTTAAGGCTATTCCGGTGAGAAATGTCAAGAATCAGTTTGTGACAATTATTGCGATCGGGGCAATTGCACAGTCATTGGGGGCATTCCTCAATGTATCTGTTTCAGTGGTTTCAGTGGTAAACGCTGCGATCAGGACAGTTGTAAAGAAGGCACATGTCTTAATGGTGGCAGTTGTCAGAGAAATTCGAAAAAAGCTGTTTGTGTTTGTCCTGATGGTTATCAAGGAAAGCGTTGCGAACAAAATATGTGCGGCTGTAGGAATGGAGGTCGATGTGTGCCAACAAAATCAGAATATGGTCACAACACTTGTTTATGTCGGCCTCACTTTATGGGCGCTCATTGCGAGAGATTTATCGCAAGAACTTGTGATGGAATCACGTGTGAGAACGGGGGTCAGTGCAGAATCAGTAAAGACAATGAAGCCTTCTGTCAATGCGCTTCCGGTTGGTCGGGTCCTCTTTGTGAGATGATAGAAGCCGATCCAATTTGTAAATCTTATTGTTTACACGGAGGTACTTGTGTTGTACCCGAAGCACGAGAACTGAGTCCAAAGTGTCTGTACGTAAAAGTTTTAAATATTTGTCTCATTTTTTGTTTTCAATGTATTATTTTAAATGTTTCAGTTGTATGAGAGGTTGGGTGGGGCCCCGCTGTCAATATAGCACTGATTGTAAAGCTTTTTGTTTAAATGGCGGTACTTGTATGCCATCCGATGAGGGCAAGAGACTGCCCGCCTGTTTGTTAGTTTCGATTTTTGCCAGTTTTTTAAAATAAATTTTGAATAAATTGTTTTATGACTTAAGGTGTGGTCCCGGATATGCTGGTCTTCGCTGTGAAAACCTCATTATACGAACTTCTGAATTTGAAAGCGATTCCTACTCTTTGGACAAAACGACAAAATGGATATTAATAACTGTGATACCGTTAGCCATCATTTTGATTACATGTTTGGCACTTTTCATCGGTGTCTTCACATTTAGAATTAGGAAAAGGTTTTATATTAAAATTTTCTATCATTTTATTAATCATTTATTTTCAGTAATCGAGCATTTCTTCACCGAAGAATGCAAGAAATGTCTGCAAACGTTGAAATAAGTAATCCTATGTATGGTAGCGACGATTTTGATGAAGACATTGGTCCCAGTCATGCATTAAGCCGTTCCTTTACTCTTGATGTCAACGAAAAAGTATGAAAACAAAACATTTAATATTTTAAATTAAAAATTGATTTCTTTTTCAAAAAAAGAGTACAAATTTCTCAAATCCTATGTATGAATATCAACAAAACACAGACGAAGAAAAGAGAAATCTTCTCATTTCTGAGAACGAAATCCATAGCAATGACGAGTCAAAGTCATCGCTTTATGACAGCGAACATCCTTTGGCTTAAACTCATTTTCTGGTCTACAATTCAAAGAGTTGTCTTTAGTCTTCTTTTAATTTAATATTTTAATTATAGTTTTTTTTATCAAAAAACCGAATTTTATTGCATTTAATTACCGGTTGTTTTATTTTAGTTAAAACATATAATATTCTGTAATATTATAGCCATTATTGAAATTCTGTCCGAAATCACATTTAATTATCAATTTTGGAAAACCTTTTGGTGTTTACAATAGAATTCGATTTTCGGTTTTGTTTCGATTGAATCCATTCAACAAAACAGTAAACATTGGCTATACTTTTAATAATTAGAAATCAAATAATACTCTGACTTTAACTACGAATTATTGTTAATAATTTTACTGAAATATTTTACTTAATATTTAAGTCAATATCTTAGTAAAAATGAGCCTTTCCTGCCAGTTATCCTGCTTTTTTTAGCTAGCTATACTCTTGGCAATTTATTTAATTGACGATTACTATTAGAGAAATTGTCGATAACTTCTATTCGTCGATATATAATATATGATATATAATATATAAATCTTATCGATAATGAAGTGATAAAACACTAAACAATTATTTGAAATTTTTTTGCTATAATTTTATCATTTCTTTTGGCAACTATTTTATGCTAAATATTTAACAAATTTTTATTTGTAATAAAATGTCGACAATCAATCATTTGACTGATTTTGTAATTTATATGTTATCATCGTTTTTGTTATAAATCGAATTAATTTCATTTGTATTTTAAACTGAAAATCCTGTAAAATGTGCCAAAAATGTCAATTAATTTGTATTATATTTATTTTTAGTCAATGTATTAATCATATGATTATATAAATAAATATTTAAATTAAAACAATTATTGTTTTAAAAAAGACAAACAAACATAACTCCATTTGAAAAGGATATCGATAGTCATAACCCTTATTTAGAAAATTAACAAGCACCATAATATTATTCAACTTGGTCAATTGAACAAAAAGGATGTAAAAGGATTCTGCGAACGAATACTCATTTATTTGAATATCGAGTCTTAAAGTTTGTAAAAGATTAGGCTTTTTTACTACCAGCAAAATCACCAGATCAATCTTTTGAACCCAAAATCATCCATATATTCTCTATGTATGGAAAAAGTTGAAGGGATTATAATTTATAAACTCATTCGCATAACCCCTTTCCCGATAGTAAAGCTTTTTAATACTATCAAAAAAGTGGACACATTTTAATTATGAAAAAAAGTTCGGATTTATTAATCATTAATACATAAGGAGTGAAATTCATTGAAATTCACTTAATAAATAAAGAGCTTAATCTTGTACAAATTCTAAGACCCGATATTCGGGAGAAAGAGTGTCCGTTCGCACAATATTTTGCATAATTTGGTCCAACACTCAAAAAATTTTAATAATTAAGAGAATTAAATTAATTGTTTTAAAAATTATTTTAAAAATTTCAAAGACCTCATTGATTGGTCTAATGTGGGAAATGTCGCAAATGAGCACCAATCAAATGATTACCAAGATTATATTTCAAATTATTTTTAAAACTGTGTAAATCTGCGCACTTTTTTAAATTATGATTTTTACTTTCTGTTAATTCACCAAGCTGAATATTTATTATTTTTCAAATTTAGGTTCAAATTATAGGTATTTAGCAGGGATGACAAATGAAGAGATTCTAGGGGTGCGACGAGGGTATTTTGGTCAAAAAATCAGGGGGTATGAGGGCGAGGGGGTATTTTTGGTAACATCTCAAAAAATGCTAGTTTTTCACGTATAAATCATTTTATTAATATGTTTGAATAATCAAATTTAAGCTAGGTAAACACATTATTTGCAGCGACAGCCTTTTAGGAAAAATTATTTTTTATAATTTCTGAATGCAATAAACAAATTATTATATTGATCAAATGCTACTTTCACATAAAACAGTACATTATTTTACCAAGATAAACCCTTTTCAATGAGTTATATTGTTTACAATAAGTTATCAAAAGTTCATTGAA
>JAQIXI010000777.1:0-18456 GCA_034700165.1 Galumnidae sp. Gr-Ori-00277 | reverse complement strand
AGTAATCCAAACTCTATGGCATAAACTCTATGCAAAAGTTTGTCCCATCGATAGACTTTCAATAAGTTTTGTCTAAAATTTTGTGTAAAATATCTTTAATTTATTGTTTTTAAATCCATTTGTTTAGTATTTAATATAATTTAATTTTTCGAAAAAAAATTTTACCGTAAAAGTTATCCGACAAATATTTAAAAGATGAGCGAAAATGACAATATTAAACTAGCAAGAACCTTTATTCTTAATTATCAAAGTGGGCCTTAAATTGAGCCATTCTTTAAGTTTCCTAATTATTAAAAAGAAGTAAAAATTATAATATAAATCAAAATTAAAATAAATGCGAATCAAAAAAAATTAAAGCGAGTATTGAAAGTGAAAATCAGTAGTAATTCAGGTTTTGGGGATAAATGCAACAGTTTTGGTGTTTTTTTGCACATCATTTGGGGTTTTCTCAGAGGATATAATGACTATGATTTCAGTGAAATCAAGTGTTTAACAAAACAACAAAATGTTGGAATCAAACGATGGTTTGAATTTAAATCGTTTTTCACATTAATATCACATTAATGTCATATTAATCATCAATTTTTAAAGTTTAACACAAATTTAGTCCAAATTTACAAAACATTTAATAAAATTATATTTTTAATAAAAACCAGTTTTTTGACATTAATATCAAATTTATTGATTGAAAAGTGTTGACAACAATTCAATGAAATGTCAATATTAGAGAAATTAAGTGAACAACAATTGACTCGACAGCCCGAAGAAGTCTTCGACATTCTCTGCAAATTAGGTACCAATTGATTGCAAATTGTCTTTATTTGACCACTGATTTGTTTTTGTTGTCTCGAAAAGGCGAAGGTTCTTATGGTTCCGTATATAAAGCACTTCATAAAGAGTCGGGTCAAGTGTTGGCCATAAAACAGGTTCCCGTCGAAAGTGATTTAGGTATTAAACCCTTGAAATGTGTCCACACGTTTTCCATTTAGAAATGAAAATATTTTAAATGAATTTTCAGAATTATCTTCAGTCTTAAGATCATATCTAAAGACTTCAGATATGATTTAAGTCTTATTTTTAATTTAAAATCAAAATTTAATTAATAATTAAATGAAAGAATTGTCTCCAAAATAACTAACATTTAATTGAATTGCAAGGTGAAATAATAAAGGAGATATCAATAATGCAACAATGCGACTCTCCATATGTTGTCCGTTATTACGGAAGTTATTTCAAAGGTTAGACAAATTGTTTTTCTTAAGATTAAAACCAAACAATTGTTTTCTTTTTTCTCTCCTTCTGTTGAAAACTTACCCTATCTTTCGATAATTCGAACGGAAAGATCGAAAAACTGAATTTCAATTCCTTAAAGGTTCTGATTTATGGATTGTTATGGAATATTGTGGCGGCGGTTCCGTCAGTGATATCATGCGAATGAGAAAAAAGACATTAACTGAAGACGAGATCTCCACTATTCTAAGGGACACACTCTTAGGACTGGAATATCTGCACCAAAGGCGCAAAATTCATCGAGATATAAAAGCCGGCAATATCCTACTTAACAGCCAGGGTCATGCCAAACTCGGTAATTCTCAATTCTCTTACTTTCCTTTATTTCAAATGAAAATATGTATTCAAAAACTTGTTTTAATTTTTATTTTGAATGAAAAAAACAAAAAAGAATTTTAGTGTAATTATGAGTTATTTTAAGATATCTTTTAATTAGTTTATAAGTGAAAGAAGTGTAAAGAAGTGCCAATTTTTTAATATATGTTTTCCTTTCATTACCTGAATTCTTGATTTCATTTTAAAACTATTTTTTCAACAAATCTTCAGCTGATTTCGGTGTCGCGGGTCAGTTGACAGACACAATGGCTAAAAGGAATACTGTAATCGGAACACCTTTTTGGATGGCGCCCGAAGTTATACAAGAGATCGGTTATGATTGTCTCGCAGACATCTGGAGCTTAGGTTTGACTTCTTTTAAATATGAATTTCTTAACTAAAATATACTCAAACCCTTTAGGAATTACGGCATTAGAAATGGCTGAAGGAAAGCCCCCTTACGGTGATATTCATCCAATGCGTGCCATATTTATGATCCCTACGAAACCCCCGCCATCATTCCGAGACCCGGACCGGTGGTCGCCTGAGTTTATAGACTTCGTTCAGAAATGTTTAGTTAAAAATCCTGAGCAGAGGTCTACTGCCAGTTCTTTACTACAACATGAGTTTATATTAAGAGCTCCGCCAGTTTCTACACTTCTCCAAATGATCCAGGAGGCCCGAATGATTCTCCAGGAAAGCTCACGAGACGTAAGAAATCATTTAAACTAAACTAAATTTAAAATACAATTTCAATGGAAAGGATGCGGACGAGAGAATCGACTCCTCAACTATGGTTCCCTCCAAAGATACTACACTTAAACCTAACGATCAGACCATAACGTGTTCGACGACGCGAACAACTTCTGACGTGGAATCAGATTTAGGGACTCTTATTATTAATGATGAAACGGATGACGAAGACTGCGATAAAACATTAAAACCAGCATTTCTTCAACACTTTGAACGAAATGAGTCTAAACTGGTATTTATTTCCATTTTTTTCTTTTATGAAAAATTGTTTAATCATTTGAACTTTAAGGTCAATACAAACGATAGTTTACAAATCCAGTCCTCTCCTCAAACAAATCAAATTTCTGAAGAATCGACAATTCGTGAGCTGAATACCAGTGCCGTAAACACCATTAATCAATCAAATGAATTAAATTCACCAAAAATAAATAGTAGTGTTCAATCAGCTCAACATCCGTTCATCGGACAGTCTCCTCAACAGTCACCCATTCATCAGTCGCCGCACAACCCCATGTCCAGAGCAATAATGCTTGAGGGGGACTTTGAGTTCTTAAGATATCTGTCCGTAGATGAACTCAGATCTCGAATGGCTAACTTAGACATTGAAATGGAGGCAGAAATTGAAGAATTGAGGAGAAGATATGCCGCCAAACGTCAACCAATTCTCGATGCGATGGACAACAAAAAGAAAAGACAACAAAATTTCTGAAATTTCAGTCATTTATAAAATTTATATAAATTTTATGATATTTTGTTTTAATAACTAAATGAGTATTTTTCAAATCTATGAGACAGAGATCTGAATATGTTTTCTATTAATCACTAAAAAAACAGAAATCGATTTGAAAAAAATGAACTAATCGTTTGATAACATAATTATTGTTAGTTTTTGTTTGATTTCATGAGAAAACTCTGAAATTAGGAAAAAGAGTTTATTTTAAAATTTAAAAATTATTTATTAAGTGTTTGAGAAATCAATTGATTGACTTTAACTCGATTTTAAAGTTATCTTAAATTGATTTCCAATCAAATAGTATTTCGTCTCAATTCGACTGATAATTGATTCAATGTTTTTGATTCTATTTTTCAAAAGATTGAATTACTTTCAGTCAAAGTTTGAATTTTAATTTATTTAATTTATATTCCGTTTCTATAGTTTTTTCATTTTTAGGATATTTTTTCTCATAAATCACTTTTTTTAATTAAATTTGTTTAATCATTAATTGACTCAAATAACCAAATCTCTCACAGAATATGCCTTAAAATGGTTAAAACCAAATGAATATGTCTTCGATTGTGTTATAAAATACAAAAATTCAAATTTTTAAAATACTTTTTAAGTCGAAATATAGACAAAAACTGATTAAAATATAGGAATATTTTATAAGAAATTATCAAATAATGTGTTTATTTATCAGAAAAAAAATCATTTTATTTAAAAATATTAGAGATTTTTTTAAAAATTATAATTTCCGTAACAAATGTTTTCCATTTTATCAATTTTTGTAGTCTTTATAATTAGTTTAAATGAATTAAAATGAAATTATTCTAATTTCTCGGATCCTATTTAATCATTTGGAGATTTTGACAATTTTCTATTCAATGGATTGAGTGTTGAGTGTATCCCTCCCTCGACTATCCTTTATTTAATAGCAAACATTATCCTATGATTAGAATCTGGTCGTTCAGAATATAGTGTTTTCTAACCTATTGTTCAGTGAAATAATGTAAAGATTTTAATTTTTAAAATATTACTTTTAATTAGAATAAAGGAAATCATAGGAAACAGTATGTTTCAGATCCTATTGAAGGCCTCAGAATTCTTTGATTAAAAACACATAATTGAACTAGAACATTTATTGACAAACTGTGCACAGTTACATAACATTGATTAGACTGAACTTAATTCTAATATTAAGAGAACATAAAGTCAAATATAAAGTGAAGTCTTGAATAGTAACAAGTTCAATACTTATATCATTTAGACAGGATGTAATACAAAACATAACAAATTATTTCATATAAAGAATGTGCAAATTAAAACATAAACAAGATATCCAATTTAACTAGATAACTATAAATATTAACAAAAACGGATGCCTACACTATCAAAAACCCTAATATAGAATCTCTAAAAAGTATCAAAAAATTACATTTTTACAAATTATTTACAAAATATTAATAATATATAAACACTTAGAGCAAGATAATAGTTAATAAGAATGTCTTTCTTTTGCTCCAAAGTTGTTGTAACCCCTATTTATATCTGATATAAGTCATATAACTTTTTATAACTTTAAAATTATAACAATATTTTGTACTAATATTTATGGCTTTTATTTGTTTTTATAAAAAATTTGATGAAAAATAATTTCCGATAAATAATGAGAAAAATATTTATATAAAATGGTGTTTCACTCATAAAATTAGTTTAAAAACAAAGAGTTTTAAGGAAATCATAATTTCTTTGGTTATTATCAGAGATCTGACAAAAATGTTGAAAAGTATTTCAGATTATGAGACACATTATGAACACATTATTTGCTAAAACAATAAAATTCAGAAAATAGTCATATTTGGTATCAAAGTTTGAATTCCCAGCAAAGAGTACTTCTTTCACTTCATTTCATATCAAATTGATATCAATATCGCAACAAAATATAGAAAAGTTGTGTCAAGAGTTGTGTTCAATCGCTATCAGCCAATTGTTTGTCCGTTTCTTTAGATTTCATTCGCTAATCATAACTGACTTCAATTGCAAATGATTTCAATACTTTGGGTGTGACTCATACTCAGCCAAAACATTCCGATTTCTTTACGTTTCATTAAGAATTAGTAAGGTTTAAAAGTATCAAGACAATAAAAGTATCAAGAAAATAATCAAGGCAAATACATATTCATTGATTCATCTTCTCATCATTGATTCACTGTTTAAAGGTATGGAAAAACATATTTTAATTGAAATCTTAAAAGTTTTCACAATTTTTATCTAAATATTTTGAGTTCATTTCTACCGACTCTTTTGACGGAGAGTTTGGTTCAAATGTTATTTACTTAAGACCGGAAGTTATTACACAAATCATTTACCTTTCATTTTGTGACTAAATATTTATTTTTCTCTTAAAAATGTATTCACTATTTTTAAAAACCATTTAAAAGATTTGTTAAATTGAAAGCTTTGATCAGTTTTTTTCATCAGTCGTTTGAAAACCTTTTTTTTTAATGTTATCTTCTATTATCTCTCTCTTGTTTTCTAAAATTATAGGCAAGTTCATTTTTATCTGATATTCCTATTTAGTAAGTTTACATTCTTTTAAATTAAATTTACTTTCGCCAAAAACATTATGCAAATGAGCTTATAATGCGTTGAACTTATGTCACCCATAGAGAATATATAGGTGATTTTGAGTTTAAAAGATTGAACTGATGATTTTGGCGATACTAAAACTAAATCATCAATAAATAGTGATAATCTTGGTCAAATGAATCATTGTTCCGATGAGATGTCAGATAAAAATCTAAAGAATGATATTTGATATGTCTTTTGAAGCAATAAATAAGTTATGAAAATTACATTTCCGACTGAAATAATACCTGGATTTAAGTGCTGTGTATTTGAAAAAAAGTTGTTTGAAGAGCTTTTTTACTCATATTTATCTTTGAGTTGTCCCAAACGACAAACCAATAATAAAGTAGATTTAATAACTAACGGTTATTATCTAACAATTGAAGTGAAATATTTTATCGTTAAAAAAGTGAACAAAACTTTAATAAATATTAAGTCTTTTAACACTTTATATGAACTGAATTCCGTGAAAACTATTTTCATATAATTGAATGACTCATTCGTTCGTTTGTTTGAAAATATCTCTTAAGTTACCATTAAATCAATTAATAGTTAATATAATATAAATTTAATATAATATAAAAAACATTTGATTTAATTTTCAGTCAAAAAATGGAAAAATTGCTTTTAATCCTCAAATTTTGTTTACTAACGACTCTGACTTTGGGTCAAAACTCGAACGAACCGCTCGAAAAGAGTAATTTCTTGAGTTCTTCTTATCAAGTCTTCAAATCAAGGATTGAACCGATGTGTGTGACCCGAACCAGTGGTTCACAGGAGAGGATTTGGCCAATCGGTCAGAGTATTGAAAATCTAATTGATTTAATTGAACGCTTGGAGTTAAACCTTGAGAACGACACCGACACTAACTTAAGACAACACGTGGGGGCAGAAAATGTGGCCATGCTCTTGTTGCGAAGGTAATCATTATATGCTATTTACAAAAATATCTAAAAAATCTATTCGTGGAAACAATTCCTTATATTTTATATCCAAATATATAGGTTTCGATTCGATGGTTACGATCGAAACGCCAGTTCTCTTCCATACCAGAGGTCTCGCGATATTAATTTGAATGAAATAGCAAATGCCTTCTTTGTAAAAAGTGGTAATGTTCAGGATGACCCTACCTATTACTTTCCAGATAGGCTTTTTACTCAAACACAGTTATGTTCCCTCTACAATATGCTGTCCCATTCCGTGTTTAATATTGAAATAACCCCACGACAGTCATATTCTGCCATATTTCACGGTAAACGCCGTAAACGTCAGGCTTATAATAATCGACAAAATTATGGCCAACAAAACGCTAATCAAAATCAACGCCAAAACCAATACCGACAATACTCTGACACAAATACTAATACTAATAATAATAACAACAACAGAGCTATTAATTCAAACTATTTGGAAAAGCATCCCATTAGAGAGGAAGGAGTCGTTAGTTTTAGAGGAAATCCAAATGAAGCGATCGCACCGGCGAGGGTTCTCATTGGTGTGATCGCTGGTTTGTCCCAGAATTTGAGGACATCGACCAGTGAAATATCCGCACAACTCAAAGGACCCCTCAGTAAAGACGAACAAATCGATCCCATTATGGCACTCACTCTGGCAGACTTATGGGGAGTGGCAACTGGTCATCAAGAAGACGATAGGAGCTATTATTACGGTAAAGGCGGTCAATGGAGTTCTAGTTCGTGTACAACACATTTTGCTCTGACCGAAGTTCAATTGAGTCAATACGAGAAATTCATGGGTACTTTCAAAGCGACAAAGGCTGAAATCAGAGGAGGAATCGACGGTTATTTGATTGGAAAGAATTTGAGAAGTATTGGAGTCTCGGACTTAAAGAAACTCCGTTTGAGTTCAATTCTTCGCTCATATTATTCAAAGCCTAAGATAACGGTTTCCAATAAATTCACAATAAGTTATTGTAATCGAAATCAACTCAATATAAATGATGTCCAGACGACTGCCAAGGCTTACGCCACTATTATGTTTAAGGCGATAGTTAATTCTGAAAAATATAACGAACCATTAATTTCAGAATTTAGTAATGCTTTTAGTGCGGCCACACAAACAGGTTTGTCCTCCATTTTTCTATCTCTTCATTTTTGTTAAACTTATAGAGAGTTAAAGACTTATAAAGTTCTGAAATGATTTGTTTTTATCCGATGTTTTATATTTTATAAATATTATAAGAAAATGTAAAAATTGAATGTTTTATAGAATAGTTTTACTTTTTATCCAAATTTTGATAATAATTGTAATCCATTTTTAGATCAAAGCAATGGATTGAATGATTATTGTTCGAGTATGCCCAGCGGTACTCTGGACAAGGGGGCCCCCTGTGAAACTCCTTCAGATGTAATATATATAGTCGATGGCACCACTCAAGAAAAACTATTGAATTCTGCGAAAATTGTATCCCTAATCAATGGAAACCTCATTAATATGGCGACGGAAGGCGGCACTGTCTCTATCTTTGCAAACTCACCTCTCTCTGGACAAAGCAGTCCAAACAATGATGTTATTAATAATATAATGCCAAAAGGACCAGAACAATGGCCACTTATGCCAATGGCTTTCAACTGCACGAGCCCTGGCTCTGCTCAGTGTCGTATCAATGATTTCAATACAAGTGAGTCAATCGTTTTTTAAAACAGAAAATAACTGAATATTTTGACGAACAGCCACTTTGAATGCCATCCCAAATACCGGCAAATATTTTAAATTTCTGAATCAAACGCTATTCTTCTACGAGTGGTGGAATCCCCGCACAAATGCATCGGCAGTTCCCGGAAAGACAGCGGTTCTCATTGACTTCGATTCAGTTACCGGAAAACCAGATTCTGGTCCGGATAGAAGTGATTATAATTACTATAAGGATCAGTTAAGATACAGACATAGAGATGTTAAGTTCTTGTCTTTGGCAAATAACCAGGACCTTTTCAAAGATATTATTCGTGAAGACAATGATAAGGACTCACCAAATAATGTACAGCAGTCGGCCTCTCAATTAGCGAGAAGGATATGTGAGAACCCTGCTACTTTCCAATATAATATGTGTGACGACAAGAAATCAAAAGATGTCCAATACGTTGGATTTGTGACACCAGGGTACAAACAGAACTGGGCGATGTACCCCGAATTCTTTCTTAAAAGTTTTGACATCAAATTTTATGTAAAATATGACTACAATTTATATAAAATATTTTCTAACAATTTTCTCAATGAATAGTTCAAACCCGAAGACGGCGACATCAAAGTGTGTTACAGTCGAGATCCAACTCCTGAGAACAATTGTGTTGACTTGAAAAGCGGTACAGAAGACTATTTCTCTATCAGTAATCCATGCAAAGGAAAATCAATGTCATCGTGTGATCCCTTTTATTTCACTGTTTGGGGTAAAGAAAGAACAGCTAACACACCTTGTTCAGGTAATTTCTTATGATAAATGTATCTTTGAAACTATTATTAATTAATTGAATGCCTACAGATAGCAGATGTTTAACCCCCGAGCAAATCAAGTTTACTGTTACTCATAGTGGTGTGCAGTGCAGTTCATCAAATCATCTATTGCCGTCGACTACCTTTCAGTTGATATCGCTATCGATTTTTGCCATTTTATACTTATTTTTCAACAAATAATTATATAATTTTTAGCGTCGAATATGAGATAAAAAAAACATTTCACTCTTTAATCGCTGCCATATATTAAACGTTAATATAAGTCAAACCTTTTTTTATTTGGATTTCATTAAATATTGTAATACATCTCTGTTTTTATTATTCAATTGAAAGTCTATTGGAGTGGTTTATATAAATTAAATAATTTTTAACAATAATTATATCTATTTCTCAATAAAAATACTTTTATTTACAATATTTTTGTTTTAAAATATAGTTTTATTAAAAATATATTTTAGTCAATAACTAAATCCTTCCCTAAATTCAAACTGAAATTTCCTTTTATAAAATCAAAACTTATTTATTGATTAGTTGAAAATTTTCCATTTATAAATGAACTTGCTTAATGTAATTTATTGAAAGATTATTATTAAAAGTTTAATTAGTAAAACATGTGTTTTGATTTCAATTAAAAAAATGAGTCAATTCTGTAAAATTCAATTCAAAGGGAAATAAAAATTAATTTATAAGAAATAAAACGTATAATAAATTTGATAAAAATAATTAATCCCAGAAAAAAATGTCTACAAATCATAAGAGAAAAGAGCTTTTGTTGGTTTCAGTCTCGAAATTATCAAAAATAAATGTTTCACTACTAAGCGATTATCGAAATGCTTTTGGTTGTCATTAAATTGAATTATTTTGTAGTGCTTTCTATTCTTCATCTCTTGATTTAACGAATTATTCTTATCAAAAGTTAGATAAGAAGGGTGTGGACTACTGGCACTCGTTCTCCACTCGGACTAACTTTAAATTCAAATTCAAATTTAAAGAATTTGATATAATTGAAGGCACCATCAAGGTGAGTTTATTACATTATCTTTATTATAAATAAAATAAATTTTATTTAACATATAATTTGATAAATAAATGAATGGCTTTCGAACTAATTTAGAAATATTTTAAATATATTTGTTTATTTCAAATTCAAATTCTGTTCGGAGAGCAAAGTCTTAAAACAGAATTTGAATCTAAAATAAACAAATATATACCTATTATAATATTAATTTATATTCACAAAATTGCTGTATCAGATTCTCTGCCCCTGTGCTCAGTGTTGGGGAAGAAACCAGAGATCAATTTTAAGTTTCATTTGTGCTGAAACTAATGCTCGGTTAGAGTCCGAAAGCTCCACAACAATACCAAAGTTTTTGGTTAACTAAACCATTGTGACAATTGTAAGTTAACACTTACTTCACTTTTAAATATGTTTTCAAACAATGGAATAAAAGTCAATCATTTTATGATCTCTTTTAGAAAGAATTTCATTATAAAGAATCATAACTTTTTATTTTTTAATTAACAAATTTATTTCTCTTTTTATTATTATTTGAAAAATTGATATATACTTAATTAATTGCTAATTACTAATTAGTGATCAGTTAATTAACATAATTAATTTTTATGCTTTACTTTTAATCATATATGAAAAGTGATGAGTCATTGATATCACTGATGACTGAAAACAAGAATCATATTAAATAAAAAAATTACTGAAGAATTTTAAATTGTATTTTAAAATGAATGAATGCATTCATTCATTATTTCTATTAATATTTTTAATCAATTTTTAATAATTTTTTGAATTATGAAAAGAGTAGAAATTTACTTGTTAAATTTGTTAAGCTTAGAGATTATGCTAAATTGTAATTAATATTATTCACTAAAAGTTTTTTTTTCTATAATTCATTGGAAAAATATTTAATGACTTATTTATGCAAACATTTATAATCTATTTTTATGGATAAGACTTATAAATAAAGTATTATATGGAAAATATTTTAATTATCAAATATCTTATCAATGATTGATCTAAAATTCAGTGCAATTTATTTATTTAAGTAAAACTTAATTCAGAGCATAAATACAATGACTAAAAGCAATGATGAGAGGCGTTTGAAAACTTTGATCATTCCTAGAGTGTTTTATCTCTAATCGATTATTTCAAATCCTTGTATCCTAGATAATAATAAAAAAAATTAGTAAATAAATTGTCTACTAATGTCTTATTCACTAAGAATTCAAACGTATATTTAAAGAAAAAGTTGGAATTCTTTCATAAATTCATTTACAAAAAATGATTACATTATTGAAGATATGATATATTTATAAATTGATTAAAACTATTCTTAAAGTTAATACAATAAACTCAATATAGAACTCAACTAAAATGAGTTTTATATTAAAAGTTAATATAAAATAATAGAAAACTATACGACAAACAAATTAAGAAATATGTTTTGTCTAATTATATTAGAGACTTATTATAAAAGACGTAAAAACTTATCTAATCTGAAAATTAGAATTATTTTGAGTGCAAGAAATTTATGATGAAAAGGGCATACATTCATGTTTTATATAGGCTTTAGACAATGGTTACCGTCGCCAAACAACTTACATATATTTGTGATGACTTACTTCACAGAAATGCAATAATAAAACAAATAATACAACGAATTCTTTAATTTTAATTATCCCCTAATCTTCTGAATTATACTTCCGATCAGTAATTCCTTCAAACTTTATATATTATAAACGATATATCCGTTTAAACTCCACAACTAATTGTAATTAACAAAAAAGAGTTGTTACGATCAAATTGTTTACTAAATGAACTGATCCTTAATTTTAACATTTGTTTATAGGAATTGTTTCACTTTCATCCTTCACATTCATCTTTAGCTCAACAATGATTTCATTAAGACTTTTAGTTTTGTCATCAATAGTGGCAACAATTGTATGCATTTCTATACCAATGGATAAATTTCATCTTCTCATTAATGATCGCTGTTTTAATGAGACTTATGATAGAAAGCCCTTAATGTTGGGCCAAAATTATCCTGTTGGATTATCCATTGAGAATCTTATTTCGCTCATTGAGAAAATTGAATTGAAACTACCACAACTTAATGCACAACAAATTGTGATACTTATATTAAAAAGGTAACCATTTTATCAAATTTATATTCATTGAAAAAAATGTCTTTTTATATGAAAAACAATTTAATAATTTAAAGCTATATTATCTCATCTCTCAAAAACACCTTGTTGATGTTTAATATTGATTTTAATAGAGTAAATATCAATTAATTTTTAAATAGATATTTAGTTTAAATATTTTCAATTTGATAATTTTTAATAGTTATAAATAGTTATAAATAATAGTTAAGTTTTATCTAATTTTAATTATTTTGATTTTATATTAATAGTGATATTTACTCTCAATTAAAGGTATTATTAATAATCAAATTAACATTTCATTAATAATAGATTTTTGGTAAAATTAATCAAAATTTGATTATTTCATAAAATTTTATCACTGAATCGATTTTAAATACTATTAAATAAATTATAATTAAAATAATGGAAATGTGTTTAACTCTTAATATAACAGATTCCATATCGACGGCCTTCAAATGACGGGTTATTCAAATATGGTATCACCACTTGAACTCAAACACAAGAGTATAACTGAAGAGATAATGCAATCGTCTGCCGGTAGTGCCGTCGGAAATATAGATTTTCCTGAAGACGCCCTCACAGAAGATGAGAAGTGCGCCCTTTTCTTCACTATGTCTCACACTGTCAACGAAACGGCCCGACACAATGAGGATTCTCAATATGTATATCATAAAGAA
Organism: Galumnidae sp. Gr-Ori-00277; assembly: GCA_034700165.1. Classification (NCBI taxonomy): domain Eukaryota; kingdom Metazoa; phylum Arthropoda; class Arachnida; order Sarcoptiformes; family Galumnidae; species Galumnidae sp. Gr-Ori-00277. Next base: position 5,424 of record JAQIXI010000777.1, on the reverse strand, counting down.
ATTCCTTTATCGAGAGCTCCGGTCAAACCCGATAACAGATCACTGCATCTGACAAATCAAAGAAAGTTGAATACCTCTCAACCAATTCAATCGGAATTCCTTCCAAAACCACCTAAAGCTTCAACACAGGATAAGACACCCCCACAACCCCCTAAAGCAGTGATTAAACAGGAGTTAAAAACATTAGAATCAAAACAACAGCCGATTAGTGTAGAATCCGATCGAACCAATGATAAAGAAAAAAGAGTTAAAAGAGCCGATACTTCCAGAAGTGTTGTGACGTAATTATATTCATTGAATTGTTTGTAATTCCAATGAAATGATTAATTGATTTATAGGTCAGTTATGGGTCCAAACCATATGAGGGTTACCCGAAGGCCTCGTGAGAAAGGAGTGGCCAGTTTTAGAAATGACAAACAGAATGCTATCGCCGTTAATCGCGTCTTATTGGGTGCAGCCGTTGGTCTTCTCTCCCCGAATACGAGATCTATTAGAGATTTGGTCAAAACTATTAGTCCTAAATTAAATACTGACGCCATTCCTGACGGACAAATCGACCCCTTATTGGCGGTCACTCTATCAGATCTCTTAGGAATTGACGCCGGGTTAGGACTTATCATACCAGTTGGTAAACAATTGTTTGGAGCTGAGGGTCATTGGAATTCAACGTCTTGTCAGACCAGTTATAAATTGACTTCTAATGGTACCATGGCCACTTTAGCTGAACTAAGAGGAGGACTCGACGGATGGAATATTGGCAGAAAACTGCCGACACTTTTCCAACAAAACCCAAAAATAACTTTAAGTCAAATTTTAAGACAGTATTACTCTCCCCGAGGATTGACTTCAGACTCGGGTGTTTGCAATCGGGGTTATGGACTCATTGGAGAACTTCAAAACAAAGTTCAAAATGAAGCCAATAATTATATTCGTGTCTGGAATGGTATCTATTATGAGGGCTCTTACTTTGATAATCAAATGACTGGTTTTGTTGCCGAAACCTGGCCTTCATTTTATCAATACCTAAACAAAGCGGGAAATGATAAGTCCAGTGGTATGTATTCCTACAAATTTTGAACTCAAAACTTAATTTTTAAATAATTTTATTACAAAAATATAGACGAAAGAGATTTCTGTAATCCTGGAATCGGAACAGAAATGAAGTCCTATCCGTGTGAGTCAGCAGCCGATGTGTTTTTCTTGTTGGACAATATGCCAGCTCAGGGCACAGGCAATGCTGAGGAAATTGAAATCGTTACTCAAGTAGTCAAGTCATTGAATTTAGGCAGATATGCCGGCTCAGTTACTGTGCTAGTAAATGCTCAGGGCTCATCTAATCCAAGTATTGTAGATGACAACAATAATCAACTGAATCCTCCTCTTTATGCTCTTGCATACAATACAACCTCGTCTCAGTGCGCTTCGTGTAGGACTGCCTGGTTTGACAACAGTTTAGTACCTATTCTTATATTTTTAGTTATTAATTGAATTTACAATTTTTAGCGCAAATGAGTCTAACGGACAGACCTTTACTAATGGAATTAGTCAACAAAACTTTGATGGAATTTGAGCTCAAAAAAGCTGACTTATCGGGTATTCCCTCCAAAAATTTTATTTGGTTTGATTACGGAAACCTCAAACCTATTCCATCCGAAAGAGACAGTAAACGAAGATATGAGGACTTCAAATGGAGACTTCGATACGAACACCGAGACGTTACCTTTTTTATGGCCTCAATTAACAAGGACAATGTCAATGATCTCTTACGTAGAGATGAAGACTGGATTCCGGTGGGACAGGGTACTGATACTGCTATTGACCAAGCTAAGGGATTAGTAAGTAAGATCTGTCAGACACCTCAAGTATTTCAACACAATGAATGTCGGGTCAAAAAGTCGGACGACAAGGTTTATGAAGGATATTTGACCCCTGGATATAAACAATACTGGGCGATGTACCCTGAATATTTCATTAAGAGTTATAATATTGAAATGAAAGTAAGATTTCATTTGAAAAAATCAATGATTGACTAAAACCTTGTCTTCAGTTCAAAGCAGAGAAAACCAAAATCAAAGTCTGTTTCGACAGATATATGAATCCCGAAACGAATGACAAGCGTTGCGATGAGGCAAAAGACGATGGCGGACAACTCACCTTCACTGTTCGCAACCCTTGTCAGGGAAAGACATTTGAGAACTGTCCCCCTTTTTATTTCACTATTAGTCTTAACTCACAATCGGCGCAACAAATTAATGGAAACACTGATTGTCAAGGTTATTTTTGATTTATGCTAGATAAATTATTAAAAATTAAACTTATCTTTTGTAATAAAATAGATCCTAGGTGTTTATCATCAAATCAAGTGAAGTGGACTTTTACTCACTCAGGAGTTTCTTGTAATCTATCATTAAATCTTCGGCCGAACTGGACTTTTCAGTTAATTTGTTTTATACTATTTCTTACCCTATTTTGCATTAATGGTAAACGCAATTAGCATTTGGACAAAACGAGAACACAATTCGTCCGATAATTTAAATTTCAAAGAATTAATGCCATTATTAACAAATATTTTGGATTATTTTGCATTTCTAGTATGTCTTCACATTTATTTCTACACTTATATTAAATAAACATTTATTTACTTTTGTTTTTCATTAAAAATATTTCAATAAAAGTTTTTTAAAAATTAATGAATTGTCTGAAAGTCTAGACTATAGATTAAGGTAAGTCTAAGTTTAATCTTGGCTATCAAATAGTTTTTAATCGTAGGCTTAAGGCTAATCTATACTGAATATGATTTGCCTCTAATTTATGAATGAAATAATGAAATACACATTAATTTATTTAAACTTCAAATTTTATTATTAATTTAGTGACAGTTTATGCAAACAAAGATTATATTTGATTTTTCAAGTCTTAAACTTCATTTTTTTGATAGCGTTGAGGGAAATGACATTTTTTGAAATATAGTTAAACTTATAACCAAATCATTGGATATAAATCAGAGATGGCAAATAGGGGGTATAACCCGTATACCCCCCTGGAGCGAAAAATCGCCAAAATACCCCCCTGGGATTTTGAAAACCTTAACATTACGTCTATGGACAAGCACTAGGTCTGTCGAGGTTTTTGGCCTCCAGGGTGGGGTATTTTGCCAAATACCTTCTTGGAAATGGAGTTCATTTGCCATCCCTGATATAAATGTTTTTCACTTTTGTGATGACTTTTCACAAGTGATGGACGAGTGATAAACGTTTTAACATTTCTTATTTGTTTCAAATTGTATACATATTATAAATTATAATCTATCATAATCTAATCTATTATAATTTATAATAGACTTTTACTAATAGTTTAGAAAATTTATAATAGCTCCACTCATTTTACTATAATTCTACTGACAGTACGTCAAAATTTAACCTGATAATTTTAAAATGAATATTTTTCAGAAAATTGTTGATTATATTGTTTTACCGGGAAATAGAACCTAAAAATTGCCCCAAATTTATATTTTAATTAATAAATAAAATCAATAAATTAGTTCATTTGATGTTTGATATAATCATATTCTTGAAGTCTATGTTTTGTCTTTAAAATGTATTTAAGCAATGTCAGTTTTTATTGAAAAACATTAATCGTGATAAGTAACTGATTTCAAATGAATTTTTTTTATAAATTTTAAAAATACAAAAAAGGGATTATTTCATGAGTTTGTGTGGAATCACGACTTCATATACATGTATTAATTGATTAATTTAGTTATTAATATTAATTAATTTTTCCAAATCTTGTTTTGCTCAATTCTCTCTCTCTCTCTCTCTCTCTCTCTCTCTCTCTCTCTCTCTCTCTCTCTCTCTCTCTCGCATTGACCCCATTTAGTCTCACGAATTTAAAAGTGAAAATCCGGTCTTTTTATAGAATATATAATTTCTATTTGAATTAAGAATCTTAGCTTCTTAGCTAGATCAATTCGTTAAGACATATCAGTAAAACTAACAAAATTGAAAAAATAATAATTAAAATATTTTGACGAAAAGATTACATGTTTTTCAAAAATGACTAATTGTTTTTGACTGACCTCTCATATAATTAAATGCATAGAATTTCATAAACGAAAATCCTTTCATTACTTAAATTCAATAATTTTCCATAAAATCATTAATTAAATTCTAATGATTTTTCATTATTTCTATACTTTTGGAAAATTCTTAAAAAAATATTTTTCTCTATATTTTACTAATTATTCTGTTTATTGTTATTCTAAAGAATTTAAATAAGAAGTTTTATTGTTATTTTTGGAAAAAGAACTCATCGGAGAAGTTTTAATGTTTTGTTAAAATTAATTTGCAGTCAAAAAGTCTGTTTCGATAATAAATTTGTTGATTATTTATTGACTTCATATCTGTTGATAAGCAAATCGAAAGCAAACTATAAAAGTGTGGATATTTTGAACACATTTTATCAAAAGATTTAACAAAATTTTGATGAAAAGTTTACATTTGATTCAATTGATTCCTTTCTTCGACTAATCGATTCAATAGCTTTAAAATGGACTTCGAAGACAAGAAGATTCCAATCGTTAATACATTCGACCAATTGGTTAACCACTTGCGGACAGTCTTCGAGAGCGATACCGTTGATGTCGATTACGTACAAAAACTTTTGCTCAGTTATGAGAGTAATCCAAATGATTGGAAAAAATACGCGCATTTCGATAGACATAAGTATTATTTTTTTACTAATTTTTCTTAACTCTTACTCATAATGGCAAAAATATCATCATGCTAATCCAAAATCTTAATTTAAAAATTTAGCTATTATCTTATTTCATTTTAAATTAAGCCATGTCAAACACCTTATATTTTAAGCCCAGATTAATTGACTAGATTATTACTAATAACAGGGATGGCAAATGATCTCGATTCTAGGGGAGTATTTTTGGTCTGACCCCAGGGGGGTATAAGGGTAGGGTATTTTGAAAAATCACTAAATTCGTAATAAAACCTATATTAAGTGGTTTTTTGGTGTTTTTGTTTATAAATACATACAATTCAATCATATTTAAAGTATTTTATCACTTTTGAAGCAAAAACTAAGAATTATTGACGAAAAACTACTTTTTCCACTAAATTTACGAAAAATTCACTCTAAAACTGCAAATTTTACGCAGTTTTTGTAATTTTCTTTGGTTTTTCTTATTATTTGCAGCTATTTTACTGATTTTTCACTAAATTTTTCCTATTTGTTGCAATTTTTTCTCGATTTTTCTCCTTTTTTCGATAGCGGGTGGGGGGACATACCAATTCCTTCTCCTAGGGGAGATTATTTTGCCAATTTTGCTCTCTTAGGGGTGGGTATTCCGGAATATCCCCCTTTGGCCATCCCTGCTAACTGACATGGCTAAACTAGTCGACCTCAGGGGGG
>JAQIXI010000776.1:0-18477 GCA_034700165.1 Galumnidae sp. Gr-Ori-00277 | reverse complement strand
GACTCCCCGACGACTCCCCGACGACTCCCCGATCACTACTCAATGGCTTATTTGTCGCAATAAAGTCTTACATTTTTTATGACCAATGATTTTATTGCCAAAAAATATGACCACTTTTTATGACTTCTCGATTCAGAAATGTTTTCTCTATCAATAAATATTACTTTAAGTTTATTTTGAGTAAGGTTAATTGAAAAATCGAATAAAATGGAAAAGTAATGTAAAAGCATTTAAAGCAATGCATTGAATACTGTTTGGAAAAAATTGCATTTTTTGTGAATAATTCAAATGCTTTCAAATTTTGTATTAAGAAGTCAGTGATGAGGAGAGGATTCAACTCTGGAGTTGAAATATTGAAGAGAAATGCTTTACTGATTTAAAGCTTAATATTTTCACATCTTTCAAAAGTAACTTAAAATTTTGATAAAAAATCGAAACTACTTACAAGTTTAGATTTTAAATATTCAAAGGATTTGTTTGTCACAAATTCTAAAGAAAAGGTTAAAAGCTCTTCAAAATTCAAAAATGAGGATTTCTTTTGAAAAATTCAACCAAGTATATAATGAGTATTTCATCTACATTTACAAAAATATTCCAGTAATGTTTCACTTAAATTAAATTTATATACTGATCCAGTTTATTTTTATTCCAGTACATCCTTTAAAAATTTGCAGAATTTAATTTTCAAAATTCTAATTCGATTATAATATTATTGCAATTAATAATAAGTCATTTCATTGAAATAATCAATCGTATAATTTAAGTGAACATGCTAAATTAATTGTTCTATATTCTAAACAATAAAATATAATATTAATTTGTATTAAATGTTTAAACTTTAAGCCTAGGTGAATTTTTCGATAAATGTTTAGGTGATTTTATTTTTAAATCTAATAATAATAATCCTTAAAAAATAATTTTCAAACTTAAAGCCACTAAAGATTTTTTTTGCTAACCGTTGATAGTCTGTTCCCTGACTTAATCGTCAAAACCGTAAGTTTAGGCTTTGAGGTAGACTTAGGATATAGGGATGAGTCATAGAGTCATACATTAAGCAAATGGCAAAATGTGATCAAATTATTAGAATTAATAAAAAGTGAGATTTAAAGCAATAATGGATTTGAGTGACGACTTGTGCGTCGATTGTGAAACCAATCGCTTACATCAGAGAAATACACATTTTGTTAAAAGTAAGTAAAAGCAGTTTAAAAGCGGTTCTGTATATAAGCTTAAGAGTATTTGACTTTAAAAAGACGTCAAATTTCATTTACCATTTAATCATTAGCGTTGAATAGACTAAAAAAGAGTATCTTTTGATTCATTGATGGCTTTGCACTGATTTGTTCAGATCCCAAATGTTCTGATGCCGTGACTCCCTTGAGATGCACTTGAGTTGAAATCTTCTTAAATAAAGTCCATATATAGGTTAAAATATCCCTTCACTCATAAAATATTAAATGAAAACTATTTCACCAACAAAAACAAAATACTCTTTTGTTACAAATCAGAGTCAATGCGAGAGAGAGAGAGAGAGAGAGAGAGAGAGAGAGAGAGAGAGAGAGAGAGAGAGAGAGAGAGAGAGAGAGAGCAGTTTATTGTGTAATCTTTAAGTACAAAATACTTAAATGCAAAGTAAACATATCAACTAGGTTATTTTTAAATCCTTATATTTTAATGTTTAGAAGATTTTGTTTTGTTTAAAGTTTAAACGAAACGATTTTTGTAAACGTGTCTTGCAATATGTTTATTCATAAAATGATCCATCTTTAATTTAGGAATTGAATCGTTGGTATTTAATATCCATTTTATGATCGAAAAGATTTAAGTATTAACTTTGGGTTTTGTGAGAAAATAGTGTCGATTCAATGAAATTGGTTTCAGATTATTATAAAAATAGCGTTTATTTTAATTAAGGAAAGAATCAAAAAGAAATCATAAATGCATTACTTTTATGGTCAGTGAGTATAAGCCTCTGAAGACGAGATCAGATGAGATGAGAGACCATTAGATTTGAGCCCAAGAGATGAGAGATATTCTCTATTTTGCTTTGGTTTCAACGATTCTCTTTTGGTATAATTACTAACGAAGTTAAGGACTGTTTCGGTGTTTCGATAGAATAGAGTCTGAGTTTATATAATAAATGAATGGATAATATTGTTGAACGTTAAGGCAAACACGCGTACAGCTATGCTGACAATAGTTATCCAGTAAAGTGATAATAGAGCTAATAGAGTGACTGTAAGAATAGTTTTGGCAAAAAAGTGTATTTCTTTATAAAACGCCATAATTTGAGAATATTTTTATGTAAAATTAGATGCTTTATATGTTATAACTATTATATATGTATATCATTCATATTTTGTGGTAGAGCTCAGTGTGAGTTCTCATATGATTCAATGAAGAAATGAGTTGTGCTATAGATTCACATTTAACTGGTGGTGCTATTGAACGGGTCTACAAAAAGAGATGAAGCCATCATAACATCCATAGAAAACTGAAATCTATTGTAATTCTTATATAAATGGTTTTACAAAAAGCGAATTTTAAAACTGCAAATACTGTTTGAGTGATATATTTTGAATAAACATATTTATATATCGCACACATTATTAGCTGAGAGTAAGAGCATAGCAGTGACCGACTCAGAAGGCGGTCGTCCACCACTTCAATTGAAATTTAATTTGAAAGGAAACTCAGTTTATATGAGAAATAGATGTTCTCTAAACAGCGGACAACACATGAAACACAAATTAGTTTATGTGACCCATAAATTGTGTATAAAAACTTATTCTGAGCCTTTTGTGTGATGACTGGCGATCAATAGCGACAATAGTTTCTCTTTAGGAAAACATAGTTTCCAAACAACAAATCAAAGCATAAGTTTTCTATTATAGTGAAAGAGAAGGAAAATAAACGCAGATTTTAGAGGTTTCAGAGCTCTCAGAGACAGAACTCACAGTTTCTATAAAATGTGAACAAAATGATAGAATAGGGATCTGAATAGGATCTGATCCAATTTCTTACAGCCATTTCTCATTGGGTTTTACCTTTTCATCTGAATAACATTAAAGCTCTGTTCGATCCACAAACATGTGTTTTATCCCAATATTGAGATTTATTTGGAAATGACAAACATAGCACTCATACCACTCATAGCTCTTTTCCAACTCTTGTGCTCTTCTGTTCAACTATACGTTCTCTACATTTCAAATCTAATATCATAGAAAGCATAATAAATGTTGTGAACCTCAAACACAAGTCACAAACGTTAGTTATCATCATTTGTGTCCAAAACATTATCATCCAAACACAATCTCTCTCTCTCTCTCTCTCTCTCTCTCTCTCTCTCTCTCTCTCTCTCCCTCTCTCTCTCCCCATTATTCTAGATTTCTATCTTTTCTTTATTTGGTTCTCAATTCTCTTTAGTTGAATGCAATGAATGCGTTTATAGACTTATTTATAACAATTTTGATACTCATATACAGAACGGCATTAATAGCGTTCATAAGAACATATTTAGGAGCGAAAGACTATTATTTAAATTGAAAAGAAGTTATCTTCAACTGACAAAAATTGCTTAAAACAAATAATAATACCTTTAAATAGATTGTTGTCCTAACGGGCGCTCACTTTTCAAATACTCTTTTAGTCTATTCTTTACTTTCCATTTATTTCTTAATTGATTCCATTTGGTGCTATCCTTACAACACTTTGAAACTACATTTATTATATCATATTTTTACTTATCAGTATAAAAATGAATCCAGGTAAATGTTCAAGGTTTCCTTCGCATTAAGAATATCAAAAGTTTAAACTTTAAATTTCATTAATTTTGTTAAAAAAGTACTAAAAATTTGTTCTTTAATTTACAAAATAATATTATTATAATTTTGAATATTTTAAATATTCACAAAATTTTAAGTATTTTGAGATTGAAATACATTTTTATACGTTTTTCAGAGATTCGTTTCTAAAATATAAAAAGTTAGAAATATAGCAAAAATTGAAATTTAATTATCAATATATAAAAATAATTAGCAAGATGATTTTATAAATCTTTTTAAAAAAGCTATTAGAGCTACAAATTGTCCCAAATTTAAACTTTATTTTAATTGAAGTTTAAAAAAATAAAAAACCTTTAAATTTAGTTAATGTTTGAACTGATTTTAAGAGAAAAAAAGTAAACGAATTATTTAAACTCTTCGGCGATATTTTTGGCGATTGTGTTCAGTTGAATATTAGACGTTCCCTCATATATGGCACCTATTTTACAGTCGCGATAATATTTTTCGACCGGAAAATCACGAGTAAAGCCGACGCCTCCCAACCATTCGACACATTTAGCGGATGCATTGGCCGCCACTTCTGATGCGTAATACTTAGCCATCGCCGCCTCTTTAATAAAAGGAAGTTTGGCGTCGCGAAGTCGGGCCGCGTTATAGACCAAGAGTTTTGCCGCTTCGATATCAGTGGCGATCTTCGAAATTTGGTGTTGCATTGCCTACAAATAACTATAAATTTAATTTAATTTACTTAAAACGAATATCACCTGAAAGTCAAAAATTCTTTGATTGAATTGTTTCCTTTCGAGAGTATATTTGACGGCGTGACTGAAACAACCTTCGGCTAAACCCAACATTTGAGCCCCAATACCTATTCGTCCCTCATTTAGTGTTCCGATGGCATATTTGTATCCGTGACCGACCTGTCCGATCACATTAGTTGCTGGGATCTGACAATAATCATAGTTATAAAAACAATAAAAGAGATAACGAGAAGTTAAACCTTAACGCTGTCGAAAATGACCGGACACGTACTCGAAGCTCGAATTCCAAGTTTATCCTCGTGTTTGGCGACAGTCAAACCGGGAGTATTCCGTTCGACAACGAAACACGTGATTCCCTTATATCCGGCCGAAGGATTGACATTAGCATAGACCAGGAAAAAATGTGCATGCTCTGCATTTGTTATCCAACATTTTGTGCCGTTTAAGATATAATTGTTGCCGTCTTTAGCAGCGGTTGTCTTCAGTGCAAACGCATCCGAACCAGAATTAGGTTCAGATAAACAAAACGCTCCGACCTTTTCATAAAAAATTAGTCAAATATTTGAAATCATTTAAAATAAATACCTTATCCTTTGCTATTCGGGGCAAATACTCATTCTTTTGTTCTTCATTAGCGAATCGATGAAAGGTTTGGGTGACTAAAGTGTTTTGAACGTCACAGAAGACACTAACAGACGGATCCACTTTTGCCAACTCCTCGATAACGAGCATCGCTGTAAAAAAGGAAGAACCCGTTCCGCCATATTTGCTATCGATGTCCACTCCCATCAACTAAATTAAACAAATATTTTATGAGAATATATTCAACAGAAATTCAAACCGAAATAAAACTTATTTTTTAGTTTTTATCAAAAAAAGATAATATTATCATAAAAAAGAGTAAAATAATTCTTATTATTAAATATATATAATTTTGGATTAATTATTACTCCATTTTTAAACAGAAGATCGATAACACTTTGATCCATCATTGATCTCTCGTCCATTTGTTTGACCAAAGGCTGGATCTTCTCTTCAGCCAATCGTTTGACCATATCTTTCATCACCTGTTCCTCATCTGATAATTGAGTCAATGGCAAAGTCGAAGCTCTTCGAACTGAATTAAAGAGATTCTGTCCTTTTTCTTGACTAACAAATGACTTGAAATTATTACCACGAATTAAGACATTCTATTGATTGAGAATATAATCAATTAATTAAAAATAAACTGATCCATCAATTTATTTACTTTTGAAGTTCGAAATACTTTCAAATAATTCATATTTTAATATTTATTGAATAAATTCTAATTAAGATAATAATTATACTAAAATATGGACTAATAATTAATTAATATATTTTAATAGTAAAAGTTATTTCTAATAAAATTAAAGTCGAGTAAAGTTTTGTCCAAAAGAGATGATAAACAACTGATAGACAATACTTCAAATCAAAGTTTATTTGAGAACAAACTCCGCCCACAAGTCATGTGTCAGACCTTTAAATGTTTACAAAAATATAAACATTTAAATACTATAAAAAGTATTCATTAAATTTTATTCAAAATTTAAATTTTATTTTAATAATTATAACGAAATAAAAGATTGAAATGAAAAAACACTTCTTTTGGCCCACTTTTCACGACTCACGACAACTCTTTGGAGAGAAAAGTCATTCGGTTTTTAAAAATGAATTATCTCTTAATTTATACAAATGTATGTCCACTCGAAAAGAGTTTATTTGGGACAACCAAACTAAATGTTCATTACATCCATTAAACCCATTACACCCTGGTGGAATATTTAATGTTGAATACAATTGTGATGGGTAAGTTTTGTTTTGCTCATCCAAATGAAATTCTAAATATTTGTTGTAAAAACAGTTCAATCCTTTTGGCCGCCACTGAAAATAAAAAGATACTAATGTTTAGCTCTAATACCCATCAATTGGTAAATGTTGTGGAGAGGGCTCACAAGTCTTGTGTCAATTTAATAAAGTTTTTGGATTCGCGAACATTTGTCACCTGTTCTGATGATAAAACTCTTGCCATTTGGGATCTCAGAAATTTGAATCAAAGGATAAAAAGTCTTCGCGGACATCAAAATTGGGTCAAAAGTATCGAATACGACAGTTCTCAGGGAATACTTCTTTCAGCCGCTTATGACCAGACAGTTCTCAAATGGGATATCAATAGTTCGTCAAATATTCCACAAAAAGTTCTTCAAATAAAGAATATGTTAAGAATGGTATTAACTCCAGACTTAACTAAAATGATTATATCAACGGCTGACGGATATCTATTAGTGATCCACGACTTGGATTTAAATACATTATCGCGAGATTTGAAAGATTTTGTGCCCGACTTATATCGCTTAATGCAAGACGAGAACAATTATGGAATAGATATGGGTTCTTGGCTAAACACACTCTTCACTAATAAAACAAATAGAGTCGAATTGATCTCAGATTTTCCTGAATCTGATAAAAATGGATACATCTCTACATTAGATGTCCACCCCTTTGGTTGGGCAGTTCTCTCGCGAAACACTGCCGGCAATGATATGTCTGAGTGGACGTGTGTTCACGACATCGAATCTTTAGACAAACCGTTAGAAATGAAAGAAATAAAACGACAAAAATTTTTTCCTAAAGAACACAAATCTTTGAGATTAACCCGAACTCAATCTGAAAGTGATTTTTCTGATGCCATAAATAGTCGTATAATTGTGATAAGCAATCAAATCGGTTCAACAGAACCGCACACTTCAATCGTTGAACAAAACATTCAAAAGAACTCTTTATTCAATTCCGAGAGATTTGTATATAAAAACAATTCGCGTTTAAAATACTTTATCGAAGAAATGAATGAAAATCACGGATTTATCAAAGAATTGTGTTTTAGTGGCGACGGACGAGTCATTTGTTCGCCGCATAACTTTGGCTTTCGTTTACTTTCATTTGATAATAAAACTTCTGAAATGTCGGACTGTCTTTCAGATAAACCACAAGTTTTATATGAATTAAAGAAGAGTTTGTGTCACCCCGATTATGTTCTGACCACAAGATTCTCACCCACTCAGTGTCAAATCGCTTCCGGATGTCTTAAAGGAAGAGTAGTGTTCACTCAACCGATACTCTAACAAAAGTGTTTAATAAGTATTTTTTATTCAAAATTAAATGACTTTTTGGCAGTTTTTCCAAAAGTTATCTTAAGATTTGTTTAAATGAGTTTATATTAAGTTATAATTATTTCAAATTTAAAACTTTTGATTAAATTTATTTTTAATGTTTTTTTTATTTTTGTTGAAAATTATTGAAAAATGAATATAATTTCTTAATTAAATCAAATTATAATAATTTAAGGATTTATTCATTTTTTAAATAAGTGACAATAATTTAACAAATTTAAAGCTTGCTCAATTTTAATTCCATGTAAATATTTTTTTGTAGAAAATTGTAGGATAACTAATGGCTCAAATAATCCAAAAGTTATTACTAATAAGTTATTAGTTATTAGTAATAACTTATTAGAAATGATAAAAATTGTGTCATTTGTCGTCACTTTTGTTTTGTTTTATTAATAAACTGATTAAAGCAATAAAACTGAAATAAATTTAAATGTTATTAAAAAACAAAAATTGTTTTAATTATTTATGTTTAGGGAATTGATTTTCGACTCTCAACTATTGTCTAAGTTTGTTGCAAGTTGTAATTCCTTTAAATTAATAAAAATCATATAAAATAATTGGTATTAAAAAGATTTTAAAAGAAATAAAAATAATCTAGGTAACATTCAATGAAAGTCACTTTTAATAACTGAGAAGTCATATCATATGAATCATGTGTTTTATCGTTAAAACTTTTAATAAAACATAAATTTATTCCCAGAATTAAGTGTCTTATGGCACTCTTATCCTAGATTTGATTAAAAAGTACCAAGAAACAGTTATTTTACTAAATGTGCTCTATACAAAAATCACAAAAAATTGGCCCATATTTCCATTGGGGATCACTCTAAGGGTTTTTCTGCTCAAAATCAGATTAACACTACTTTTTAATTTCTTTTAAAGATCTTGGTATCAAAATATATGTTAACCCTCCTTCTATTAGACCCAATGAAAAAATCAACCCAGAGTAATTTAACCTAATCTGTGACGCTAAAGGGTTTGGCATATGTGGGTCCAAATAAGTATAACGATAATTGTTTTATAATCCAAAAGATGTCACTTCGAAGTAATGGGTTGTGAGGAGTGGCCTCTCTTTGGATGACAACCATTACATGAAATAAAACTTCCGTTTGTTTTCTATTCATTTGTAAACATTTCAATCATTTAAAGAATTTCTTTGAAATTTTGACACAATTTTAACGCAATTTATGTCTTAAATAAAATATTTAGTTTTAATTTTATATAAATTTATAATTAAATTTAATTTTGATATAAATATTAGTGAAAATGTCAGGAAATGGAGTCTCAAATAATTACCACTCAATCGGTAATCAAATGGCTGTCAAATGGGATCCAAAGAACCTCGAAATTAGAACCCATTCAGTGGAGAAGACATTAGAACCGCTGGTTATGCAGGTATTCATTATAATTAAATATTTATGTTTTGATTACTGATTTGATGATAAGGTGACCACCTTGGTCAATACAAAGGGTCCGTCCAAGAAGAAAAAGGGTCGCTCCAAAAGAGCTCATGTTTTGGTGGCGGCCGTCGAAAAGGCGACCGAAAACTTTATACTTAAGGGCGAAGAAATAGCGTTAGAAAATCCGGACATTAAAATAGAAATGCTTTCAGCCGTCGAAGAAGTGCGTAAAGCGGGCGATACTATGGGAAAGTCGTCCCGTGAGTTCGCTGAAGACCCGTGCAGTTCAGTGAAGAGGGGAAATATGGTTAAGGCCGCCCGTAATCTTCTCTCTGCTGTGACTCGACTTTTAATTCTGGCGGATATGGTCGATGTCCACAGACTTCTTAAATCACTTCATATCGTTGAAGACGATTTGGATAAAGTGAAGAACGCTTCGAGTCATTCAGAATTAGTCGAATCGTTCAGAAGTTTCGGCAAAAATACGGCCGAACTCATCAGTCAAGCGGCCAAAAGACAGGCAGAACTAAAAGATCCGCGACTTCGCGACGATTTGGCCGCCGCTCGCGCTATACTTAAGAAGAATTGTATGATGCTTTTGACCGCTTCCAAAGTCTATGTCAGACATCCGGAGTTATCGGCTGCGAAGGAGAACAGAGATTTCATATTCAGACAGGTCTGCGAAGCTGTAAATGCCATCAGTGATGTCGCACAGGGAAAGAATGGTACTAATAATGGATTGGGTGCTCTTCCATTTGATGGTCCTGGTGAATTGGCAGCTGCTCTTGATGACTTTGATGAGAGTATAATTATGGAACCCCTCACTTACAATGAGATGAGGACCCGCCCAGTCTTAGAAGAACGTCTCGAAAGCATTATTAGTGGCGCAGCTCTAATGGCAGACTCCTCCTGTACTCGCGATGAACGCCGCGAAAGAATTGTCGCCGAATGTAATGCCGTTCGTCAGGCATTACAGGATCTCCTCTCAGAATATATGGCAAACGCCGGACGCAGAGAACCTGAAGAGTCTTTGACTAAAGCTATTGATCACATGAATCGAAAAACCAAAGATTTGAGACGACAATTGAGAAAAGCTGTGATCGATCACGTGTCCGACTCTTTCCTCGAGACTAATGTTCCGCTTTTGGTTTTGATTGAATCCGCAAAAAATGGAAATATAAGTGAAGTCGAAGAATATGCGCAGGTATTTACAGAACACGCCTCTAAACTGGTGGAAGTGGCAAACCTGGCGTGCAGTATGTCCAGCAATGAGGACGGCGTCAAAATGGTTCGCTTCGCTGCGTCTCAGATTGAAAACCTTTGTCCTCAAGTTATAAACGCGGCGCGAATTCTTGCCGCCCGACCCCGTTCTAAAGTGGCGCAGGAAAATATGGAGGCTT
Organism: Galumnidae sp. Gr-Ori-00277; assembly: GCA_034700165.1. Taxonomy (NCBI): domain Eukaryota; kingdom Metazoa; phylum Arthropoda; class Arachnida; order Sarcoptiformes; family Galumnidae; species Galumnidae sp. Gr-Ori-00277. The sequence continues at coordinate 7,943 of JAQIXI010000776.1, read as the reverse complement.
TCCGTGAGGCCTGGGATAACCAGGTTAGGGTTCTCACTGAAGCCGTTGACGACATTACAACAATCGATGACTTCTTAGCCGTTTCTGAAAATCACATATTAGAAGACGTTAACAAATGTGTATTAGCCCTACAGGAGGGCGACGCAGATAGTCTGGACAGAACAGCCGGTGCTATTCGAGGACGTTCTGCTCGAGTATGTAATGTAGTGACGGCAGAAATGGACAATTATGAACCTGGTAATTATACTGAACGAGTTTTGGAAGCCGTGGCCTCTTTGAGAGATCAGGTTATGTCAAATTTCGCGACTCGAGTCGAAATCGCTGTCGACGCCCTCACGAGTGAAACTCCTAAAGAAGTCGACGAAAATGAATTCATTGACGCCTCGCGACTCGTTTATGACGGCGTCAGAGAAATTAGAAGAGCTGTTCTTCTCAACAGAACTATTGAAGAGTTAGACTCAGAAACAGAAATAGAATACGAAGACAACACATATGAGACGCGAAGCAAATGTAAGTCATTTTAAAGTTTTTCTTTAGTTTTTAATTTTTTTGATAAACAGCGAGTATTCACACGGATTTCGATGAATATCCGGATATCAGTGGAATCAGTAATACAAGAGATGCGTATCGTTTGGTATCTGAGGAGGAAAAGGAGAAAATTGCAGAACAGGTCGAAACTTTCAGAACTGAAAAGAATAAATTCGATCGCGAAGTCGCCAAATGGGACGACACTGGAAATGACATTATAGTTATAGCTAAAGAAATGTGCATGATCATGATGGAAATGACTGACTTTACCAGAGGTAAGGGTCCTCTCAAGACTACAATGGATGTGATTAATGCGGCAAAAAAGATATCTGAGTTCGGAACGAAACTGGATAAGTTTGCGCGACAAATAGCAGACCAGTGCCCCGAATCGACCACTAAAAATGATTTGATTTCATATTTGGCCCGAATTACTCTTTATTGCCATCAATTGAATATCACTTCGAAAGTGAAGGCAGACGTTCAGAACATATCCGGAAATTTAATCGTTTCGGGAGTAAGTCATCACTTTTTAAAATATTTGCCTCAAATTAATTATATTATTTAATTGTTGGACAGTTGGACAGCGCAACTTCACTCATTCAGGCCGCTAAGAACCTAATGAATGCAGTCGTTCTAACAGTAAAGTCTTCATATGTGGCCTCAACCAAATACCCGAGGGGTGGACAACAGCCTATTGTAAGACAATTTTCAGATTATTTTAAGTGATTTAATTAATCCGTGGTTTTTGTAGTCACCGATTGTCGTCTGGAGAATGAAAGCGCCAGAAAAGAAACCACTCGTTAGACGAGAAAAGCCAGAAGAGGTTCGCGCAAAAGTCAGACGTGGGTCACAAAAACGCAATATTGCGCCCATCAAAGCCTTGAGTGAATTTCAGAGTCCCGCGGAGTCGGTCTAAATGACAATATAAGCACATGAATGTCAAAAATTAATTGATTTTTGTGTGACATTCCTTTAAGACTTCCTCTCAAAACAATTTAGAGAAATATAGTTATAAATAGTTTTATTTAAAATATTTTAAGTCTTAAATAATTATTATTTTCTAACTTTAAAATTACTGAAAGTAATGATATTTCAATACAAATGAAAATAATTATTGAGTGGAAAAGTGATGGTTTGCCAAATGAATGCTTATTTGCAAACTTTATAGCAATACATTTCCAAACGATATTTTTTTGAATTTTCCGAATGTCTTATCTCTTGTGACCATATTTTGTCTTAAGTGCCTCTTTTACTACATTTCAATTTAATATTATTTTATATAAACTAATTTCGAAACAATAACTAAATCTGTGCTCAAAATATCAATTTATATATAAATTTATTTTCTCTTAAATGTGTAAATTCAGTATTAAATCAAAATTTGTTTTTTGATTAAATTTATTTAAAATAAAGTCATTTATTAGTGGAAGGACCGGCCCTTTCGTATTCCTTTTCGTATTCGATTTCAATTCGCTGTCGTTTTTGTTTCTTTTTCGGCGACTTTTTCTTAGAATCTGTCGGAGACTCGGATTCATCGCTGGAAGTATCCATTGAATGACTTTCATAGTCTTCGATATCACTTTCATCGCTCTCTTCGAAGTCATTTGCGGCCACGTATTCAACGTTTTGTTTATCAGATTCGACATCACTTTCCAGTTCTTTCTCTAACTCTTTATGTTTAACCGATTCGGAGTCACTTTCCATCTCTTCTTCATTGAGAGCCCTATCGAAAGCTGTTTGAGGAAAGTTATAAATGTCGCCATACGTTCCTCTCTTAAGTCTCTCTAAGAGTTCTTTTTCGATGGCGTTGTCTAACTTTGCGGCCAAAAGTGCTTTGATTTCTCGGCGACGCTCTCGTCGTTCAATCTTTGACTGTAAGGGAACTAATTTTTTCTGTCGTCTGAGAGCCAAACGTCTCATTCGAATCAAATATTGTGTTATTTTAGTCAATCTTTGTTTACATCTATGGATCAAATGTTTTGGCCAAAACTGAAGACTCTGATCGATTTGTTCCAAAGCTTTTTCATAATTGTTTGAAAGTTTCACTTTTTCCCAGAGTTTTGAAGGAAAGGCAGACCTCTCTATTGTTTTTATATATAAATAACAAATGCCTTTCTCTTCGCGAACCGTCGCGTAATTACTATTAGCCAACGGACAGGACGTCCGACTGCAAAGTCCAGAAACATTGTATTCATTGCGACAAAAGTTTTGGGATTTAGTTCTAATTCGAAGACAAAGAAATGTTTGTTTTTAAGATATGATATAATCACTGATTTGATCCAATACTTACTGGACTTTATAAGAGCAGAAATTTCCGTTCAAAACACTCCAAATTACCTTAAATTCAATTCAAACACAAATTATAAACTCTTAAATCATTAAATAATATGTATTAATGAGTACTCACGTCGTCGTTTTGCATATTAACTAACAATCATTAAGTGATTAAAACTATAATTAATTACAAAATTAGTTAATTTCTAACTAAACTTTTCTTAACATTAAAATCGAGAAAAGATTTAAAATTAAAAACACTTAAAACACGAGTTTTTCTACACTTTTGTGATAAATGCAAGAGATAACAGATGGCAGTCATGTCTTCATTTTATCTTTTTATTCATTAAATTTGTTGATAAAGTTGTGGTCATTTGACAGTAAAGTAAATGAAGACATCAAAGATTAGTGACAAATACCCGAAATAATTATATTAAATATTAAATTTTAATTAAAATTAATTTAAAATAACAAAAATATGTTAAGTGTTGTCATGACTACAGTTTACGCCATTAATTAATCGATTGTTTTCATAACAATTTATTGTTAAATAATTTTCACAGAATTTTAATTAATTTAATAAATAATTATTTAATGATTTGATACTCAGAGGAATATTTTGAACACAATTTAGTTCCAGTTTTGATCTATAAGTGAAACATTTATGTGATGAACAATACATCAAAAGATGTCGTGGAGACCAACATTTCGGCGAAGAGTGGAGACAGCGATTGGGATCATTCTTCGGACGCCCGGACTCTTCATAATCGAGTATTGGTGGAGACATTCACCGAACAAACATACTGTTATTCATTCAATTGATTCGAACCACTTTTGGAGTGATTTCGTTACGAATATCGGTCTTAAATCAAATGTTTTTAATAATTTTCATTAATTGATATCAATATTGTTTGTTAGCTCTGGTCAACGGCTTCTTATTATTATTACTTCCTTTGCCTTACATTCGTATGGTTTACACACATATGGTTTGTGGGGCACTTCTAACCAGTGCTCACATAATGTCGTATCACTTCGTGAATGTCATAGAAGTCTATAACGGGTTTTCTTTCATCGAGTCCTTAGCCTTATCTCTATTTCCTGTGGATGCGGTCAAACAAATATCTTTGTTAGCCATTCACGTCATTATAGCTCTGGTGGTCTCCTGTTTACTACAAACCGGTCCTCAAAAGCCTTTAATTCCCGGTTTGTATTTAATTCTTTAAAATCATTTAAAATAATTTAAATTTGTATTTAGTGTTCGCCTCTTATTCTCTGCCCGTTTTCGGACGAATATTAGAGTTTCCCAACGAATCACTTCAGGTAAACAAAGATATTATTATTCATACATTTCTTAAAAATACATTCACTCGAAATCCGATCGAATTTTTTTCTAATTTTAATCTTATTTTCAAAAATTTAAAAATTTTAGAAACTTTTCATTAGAATTTAGGATTTTTAAAGTACATATACCAAGCTTATTTAAAATATAACTCTTCAATAATCATTCAAATACTAGAATTGCCCTTGTTACTTGTATTTTTCTTTTTTATAAAGAAAAAGTATTGACTGAATTTCAATATTGTTATACAATTTCACTTCAATTATACATTTGTAGAACTTTTCGTTCATTTATCTTATGTTTAATTTGAAAATTTTAAGCCTCATTTGTGGGTAGACTTTTTGCTACATTTGCTGTCATTTGCTACATTTGCTAGTTCATATTTTAAATAATCCGAATTTAGAATCAAATATTTGAAAAAAAATGTTAAAAGTTTAGTAAAGATTTATTAAATAATTTCAGATTTTGCATCACTTCAGTAGTGCTGTAGTTGTGGTCAGTCTTACATATTATGCGTACAATTGTCTCCCAAAAGTGTTGAGTCAAATGAAGAGCGCCTACAATGAATTCTTAAGCGCCACTGAAGACCAGGGAATGGCTTCACTTCTAGTCCTGATCTGCAGTAAACTTTTGGTTCCGACGCATTTCTTTCTCTTTTGGTCCATCGCTTTCTTTATGAAACTCTATGAGAACAGCATTAGTGAGACTAAGAATGAGTGGTACGTCTCAGTGTTGAGCGCTGCGAGTGGTGTATGCATTAGTCCCATTTCCTTATTCTCGACCGCCGTTGCCATCACTTATATGTCATATTTTTTATTATCTGCAATGAAGTACTTTTTATTGGGTAATTGTCGACATTCCCTTCCGAATGTGCCAAATGGCCAACAAATGCACAGCGGATGGGAAGAGGGAATGACTACATTTCTGTTGGCAATTCTGACCGGACTCACTGATATGAAACTACCGACTCGTATGGCTGTTCTCACAATTATTTTGTTTGTGGTGTTGTCCAGTCTTTTGCAATCAATGTTACAAATAGCAGAACCTGTGATATTATCCCTGAGTGCATACGACGGTAGAAATATTGTCCATCACATAAAAGTGTTGGTTTTGTGCGCTTTTCTTTTCCTATTCCCACTTCACGTAACTTACGTTTTGTCTCAAATATTTCCAATCGATTTCTGGATGTCTGTCGTCTTATCAACGAGTGTTTTGACATCAGCACAGGTCGCAGATCTTGTGATCGTTCACTGCATTCTATGGTACGATTCTATTAGATCTGAGCCGATGGAGTCGTTGGATGAGGCCGTCTATTATGTGCGCGCTTTTACTAAGATTGTGGAGTTCTTCGTCGCTACGAGTGTTGTAGTGGTCGGCCTTTGGGAAGCATTGACCGGACACTGGAGTTGGACCAATGCTTTCATTTTATTAGTTCACTGCTATTTCAATGTATGGCAAAGATTGAGTACTGGTTGCAGAAGTTATATCAAGAGAAGAGAAGCCATGAAAAAGACATCGAGTCTGCCGTTGGCCACAACTAATCAGTTGGAGAAACACAACGACTTCTGTGCCATTTGTTTTACTCACATGAGTGCCGCCAATTCCACAGTAATCACAAATTGCAATCATTTCTTTCATCGCATATGTCTTAGGAAATGGTTATGTTTTGAGGACAGGTGTCCCTTATGTACCGCTTCGATCACCAAAAATGATACTCAAAATGTGCCCAAAATTACAATTAATACCAATTTTACAAATAATTTAAATAATACTTAGACTTTGAATTTAAAAAATTCCATTTTATTCAAAAGCATTTAAATTGTGATAAATTGTACACTAAATGAATAAAAATTAATTATTTAAGTCATCCGTCGAGTCATCCGTTGAGCGCTTCTTCCAATTCTCCGGACTCTTTCAGTTCCTTAAAATTATTTATAGTTTAGGATAAAAAAGTTTAAGAAAATCATACTTTAATGATATCAAGTCCTCCGATAAGATTTCCCTTCACATAAACCTGAGGATATGTCGGCCAATTGGAAAATGTCTTCAATGACTGTCTGACCTCTTCGTCGGACAATATATCGAAGGTCTCGTATTTGGCATTAATTTCATTGAGAATAGAAATCAAAGTCCGACTGAATCCACAACGCGGGGCATCCGGTGATCCTTTCATGAAAACCATTACTTCACATTTATTGGTAAGAGCTTTGAGCCGTTCCTCTATATTAGAAGTTCCGGCACTTGTTATCAAAGAACTGATATTTGAACCAATTTTAAGCGCCAATTGTTTGATAGTTGTGGTCAGTTGGGAGACATCCGCGCCTTCGACTCGAGACAACTCTTTTGATTTGGAAAACATAATACAAGTCGGAACTGATGTCACATTCATTTGCTTCGATATCTCAGGAATGTCTTCAGCGCTCAACTAATGGACAGTTTTATCAAAAATTTCCTCAGAAATGAAATAAAGACTCACTTTTGCGAACTTAATGTTAACGTAATCTCTATTTTTTGATAATTCAATGAAGACATCGTTAATATGTCTGCACTGTTCCGCCCATTCGGCCATAAAATGGATTACAATAAGACATTCGCTAATTAAAGGAAATAATCTTTTATTCAAAGTTTTTATTGAATTAAAAACCTTTCGATTAAGTGATTGAACTCTTTTTTGTCTTTTATATCAATCAAAATATTTTCAGACATTTTATCACTGAATAAGAACTCAAATTAAAATAAATTCCTCAAACGATAAAAACAATTTACAATTGATTTTCAAATTTGGTTAATTAAAATGTAAACATTAACCCAACTATATAAACAATATGACCAGGAGTACTACAATACATTCAATGCAAACCGGATAAAAGAAGCATTAATAAAGTCTGTGACAAAATTACATTAAATTCAGAGCCCTTCGTATGAGTTATGCCTTTAAACGAATGCTTTATTTTCTAAATAAAGTATGGAATCAATGAATTAATGAAAATGTGTTTACATTGAAAGTGGTTTTGATGTCCAATCGATGGACACATTTTGTCATAAATTTTAATAAACAAAATATTTTTCAAATATTTATTTGAAAGCAATGCGTTATTACGAGAGTTCGCAGACTTTTAAATACAATTGGGATCAGGTCGTCAAAGCCTTTTGGTGTCGATATCCAAACCCTTTCAGGTCTGTTAACATCCATTTATTCCTAAAAGAATGAAATCTATTGTGGAAACAGTTCTCACGTTCTGACCGAAGATGTGATCCATCGAGTAGTGGATGAGAGCGGAAATCTGAGGACCAAACGATTGATTAGTAAAACGAATTCAGCGCCGAAATGGACCGAAAGATTTCTTTCATCGAAATTAGTTTTCATTATTGAAGAATCAATTTTAGATCCAAAACATAAGACTCTGACCACTTATACCCGAAATATTGGACTCAAACACTTAATGACAATTGAAGAGAAAGTGACCTATCGTTCAAGTGATGACCAAAACAATTGGACGGTCGCCGAACGTCAGGCTTGGATTGATTCCAGTGTTTTCGGTTTGTCGTCAGCCGTCCAGAGGTTCGGTTTGGAGCGATTTCGGAAGAATGTGACCAAAGCGTGTCAGGGATTTAACTTTGTTTTGAATGCTTTAAACGATAATTTCAATAACGAAGTTCTTTCAAACTTTGATTCGAATCAAATTTCAATCAATCCTTTGCTCAAAGAAAAGTTAAGAGAAAAAGCACTGAAAGCCACAGAATTTGCGGCCGCAGCCAAGTCTAAGGCTGTTCCCATCGTTTCTGCCAACACTAAGAGTTA
>JAQIXI010000775.1:0-18482 GCA_034700165.1 Galumnidae sp. Gr-Ori-00277 | reverse complement strand
GATAAAAGTTTCAGCCGATCCGATAAATTATCGGATCACAAGAAGAGAATTCATTTAAAATTAAAATCATTTAAATGAAATGAAAATAATTGTAACAAAACTTATCTGTATTCTTGTGAGCTTAAAGCTCACAAGAGATCTATTCATTAATGTTTTGTTTCATTATATATGAATTAATAAAACTTTAAACTGATTTGACTGTTTATTTTTTTTAATTATTTTTAAAAATTCAACGGGTTCTCTACAATACTTAGGAATTAATATTTTAATAAAGTATTAAACCATTTGTTGACTCAAATCTAATCAAATTTTATGTTTATTTAACAAATAATTGAATCTATATTAAAGTTAAAATAAATAAATAAAAATAATTTTTAAATCCCTATAAAATATTAACAGTTATTCGATATAATTATTATTAATTGATTTCGAAGTTATATAAATCTAAAGACAACTGAAATCTCAAGTTTTGTGCCATTAATTGATTGTTTTCATTTCATTGTCTTCTAAAACAACTAATTATTAGTTTAGAATCTATTAGTCTATAGAGTGAACATCAGATAAATAGACGACAAATATATTGTTTTATTCTTTATTTAACAGATGTTTAGTATTCCAACGAAAGACAAATTCAAAGCCTAAAGGATAGGTTTTATGTAAATTTAAAGCAAAACTCTTTGATTTGTCGATGAAATTCTAATTAATGATTAATTGATGTTTTATCCGATGAATAAAAAATTATATATTAATTGAATAATTATTTAGTAATTATTTATTCAGTCACTAATGTTTATCTTAGAATGAGTCAAATAAAAATGATAGCACTATACTATTAGCATGCTACATTTTGGTAATCAAATGAATTGAACTCATTACTATTTTAGTGGCGCTAATATTTAAACTCAATAATAATAATAACAACAAAAATGTAATTTAAATAAAAAGTAACTCAAATAAACGCTGGAAAGAGAGTCACGAATATTTCATTACTCGAATGTTAGATATATTTTCCATTAAAAACAGTGGATATTATTTTGACATTTTTTCCAATTGAAATAAACGCCAACTTTTAAATAAATATCTATAAAAGTCTTATAGATATTTATAGCTTTCAATTTATAACTTATTATTAGAAGTTAACACTCTATTCATTAATTAAACATTTAATGACATTTAATAACTTGTTTTCATTGATTATAATATAATATGAATCTTATCTTAAATTATTTCTTTTAATATACTAGATCAAATTTTGTTGATAATTATTGTTATTAAAAAAATTTCCTTTATGATCTTGGTTACTTAAAAGAGTTTTATTACTTCTATACATTACATATTGTAAGGATAGTTTGCTTTTGTTGTCACTCTTTGCAAACAAATACACAATAAGTATATTTTGCAAACCTATTAAAATAATCATTTAATATACAAATATATAAATATTATATTATATAATGAATAGAAAATACAATATATTCTCAGCAAAAAACAAATAAAATGAGGAAATGATGGAAATATAGATTTGGAATAAAATAATAAAAAGTAAATATATATACCTTTTCGACAATTATTTAATGGACAATAAGTTTATTATATGCCTAACATTGAAATATATTGAATGGAAAGGAGAGGAAATAAAAATAAATTGTGCGGAGAATTAGTGAAATCAGGCTTTGAATAAATTTAAGTTCAATTTCGCTGACAATAATTATTTCTCATATTTTCAGTTATTTTCTGTTATTTTCAGTTATTCGATCGCTTAATAAAAATATAAAAATGTTTACACAAATCGCCCCAAAAATTACACACAATTTTAAATTGAAATGCATTTTATTGCCAGAAAATGATGCATTAGATCTAGGTCAAAGTTACATAGATCTGGCTAATGTTCACTAATAGCTTATTTCGACCATTGGTTTCATATTTCATCGATCGATGCATTACTTTTGACAATTAGAGGTCAATTTGAGGCCAATCCCTGTTCTAACGGCTCAAAACAATTGTGTTTTACGACAAATATAACAAAAGCCACGAAATCCTTAGATCAGCCAAAAAGCATTCACCACTGCATACAGTTGGCACCCGAACCGATAGTCTGAGTGAACACCAGAGCATATATTTGCACATTAGAGCCTTATTTAGTGCGAATTCCTGTTTGTTCCGCTCTTTCCCTACACTTTCTATTCCTTAAATTCATTTCTATATTTCTTTGCTTACATTACATAACACACAATTCACTCAAATTTCACTCAATATTATAAATATTCATAAATTGATTTTATTTTTTTCAACTGTTCTTGAATTTAGTTTTACCACAAAATATATGTTTAAAATTATGCGTAATATTTAAAAAAGTCTTTTAATTTTGATTTATTGAAAAATGAAATATTAAATGAAAACTTCAACAAAAATCGAGTTATAAATTAATTTAAGAGAAATCTATCTTTTGTTCAATAAGTGCTGCGATCTGTTGATTATTTTTTTATCTTCTCAAATATTTTATACTTGATCAATTATAGAGTTACATTATATTCAAGGGTTATATTAACGATCAAAATGTGTTAATTAGTATTATATATATAATGTTTGATTAATTATTCTAATATTGAATACTTAAGGCATAAAAGTTGACAAAAAGTCTTCTTTTGGAAATTGGTTTTACTCTGGAGTCTAGACTTCTCTTTAAAAAAGGGGAGTTTTATAGTCTTAAGTTTAGGACTAATCTATAATGAGTTCTCTCTATAAAAATTTTGGCAATGATTTTGACGACAAAACATTTTTATTTCAATTAATGGATTAAATTCGATGTTTTAGTTGTTTAAGTTTATCGATTAAACCCGACTCTGAAATATAAGAAAAAATGAAAATTTACTTAAAATGAAAATAAAAGAAACCTCTGGTTCGCGGATATGACAGACGAATGTCATTGCGAACGGTGTCATTAAATGCTTGATTTGGTGCTGAAGAGGAGCTCTGATTTATCACTGATTCAATGGCTAACATCCAAGATTGCCGCTCATCATTGCTTGAAGCAGCAAAAAGCCAGGTCCTTTCTTTAAGTTAAAGTTAATTAATATATTAATAATTAAAAATTCATTTGAAATGTATTAATGGTATTTATTAATGGTAATACCGGGAGTGGTGAGTGTAAATGAGTAACCATTTTCGAGATCTTTCATTCCGTGTGGAACTCCTGATTTGACACTAAAGCCTTCTCGAGTATCGCCAAGGAATAACTCTCCCTTAGGATATGCCTCCTGTTTATAATGCATACTATAATCAAATGTTTTATTGAATAAATTTTACCAAAGGCTGAGACGAATACATAAGTTTGCGGTCATCCAAAACAAACCATCGCTTCTTATATGAGTCGCTAACATGAGGTCCGGTCTTCCATAAAAAACCTTCTTTGACAAAATCACGGCTCAAATCTTTAAGTAGTTCCTGAGTCGGGGTTTCGGGAAATGCGATTTGAAATAAACGAAATTTAACGGCTCTTATGGCGGTATACCAATCGATTATATCCTTACATAATATTATAAATTATATTATAATTAAATCTAAACATTATTTTCATATTCTTTTGATTAAAATTCATGAACTTATGAATCATAATTAAAAAAATTCTTTTACTAGATCAATTATCAAGTTTAACTTCTAAGAATTAATTAAAAACCTAAGTATAGCTAAAATATGATAAAAATTTTGAAAAATAGTTAATGAAAATATGGAATAGAATTAGTAAAGTGTTTATCATTTGGAGAATATTTGATATCAATTAAATAAATGTATGAAACGCTTAATAAAATTGCATTCATTTCAATAGAATATCAAAATGTGAACTTCAAATCGATTTTTGATCGTTTAATCTATAAATAAATGAAATGAATATTAATGATTGTGTTTAACACATCATTAATGAACTATTTGTGTAATTAAAGAGTTTAATCGAAACAATAAATCAATGATTCCGTTAATGTTTGTTAAGTTTTGAATAATATTAAAATTTCGTGACTTTTGTCCATTTATTAGAAATTATGATAATTAATGAAAATATGTTTTCAGTGATAAATGAGTTAATGTTTTAATTCAATTTCACTTTAAATCAACACTTTTGTTAACAATTCAAACAATTTAATAACTTTGTGTGTGTGTGTGTGTGTGTGTGTGTGTGTGTGTGTGTGTGTGTTTGAGCACATATTTTCAATAATTTTATTAAAAGCTGTGCAACAAATTTCTAAAATGCTATCAATTGATTCTGACTTAACTTATTTAATATTTAATGGATGCAAATAAATGCTAGGCTTTAGTAATGTTAAGGCCTTTTCATTGTAATCTTTTAAACTTGACTTTTGTTTAAAAATCAGAGAAAAAAGTTTATGAAAAATTATATGTAATTAATAATAAAATAAATTAATTTCAGACTATTTTTTTTAAGTTCTAAACATTCCTTAAATTTATCACTTCTTTAATAATAAGTGAATAAAAAGATATTCTTAATGAGCCTTAGATTTAATCAGTTTTTATTCCCAAGTTCATTTTACAAATGAAAACTAATTAATTTGGAATAAAATTAAAAAAAACTGCTTTCTAATTTCTGGTTAAAATTGAAATTACATTAGAAGTTATACCTTGGTTATATCTTGGTTCAAATATACTAAAAATCATTAACAAAAGCATATTTGCGTCACAAAAATTCCGTTTCATTCAAATGTTAAACTTTCCTAAGAAAGTGTTGACGGAATTTTGTTACGCAAAATGAGTTATATTTTTTTGAGTGATTTTCGTCAAACTTTTTGTTTTTAATAGAAAGAGTAAATAATAGCTAAAAATTTAAGAAAATCGCAAAATTTTCAAAATATATTTTATATTTTCGACAATTCGTTGTTTAGAGCGAACTAATCGTTAAAAATATATTTATTTATAATCGTTTTATCTCCATTTTTTGACTACTAATTAAAGAAGGCCTAGGTCCTAGGATCTTTGAAAAAACTGCTAAAAACTAAAGCATTTAAGATCTAATGTTACCTTGCCACTTTCGCTATAAACAAAAATGCTTCTGGTTTTGCCATCTTTGCTCCAGGTCAATTGCATGCCATTGGGATTTGCGATTTTATTCGGACAAAAATTCAGATTCAAATTCGCGATTTTTATTGAAGTTTTCGGTGTTTTTTGAGACTAAATTTTGAATGAATTTGACTTTTATTTGAATTTTGTGACGAATAACACAAACCTCTTTCACAAAATACTTTAAAGTGTTCTCAGTTTCAGATAATACGAATTTTCTCAGAAGAAATTTTCCGTCTTCTCTACCTCTCTTCCAAAGGTATCCCTCCATATGTCCCTTAGTATAGAGGGCTTCGCACTGACTGACGAACTCTTTCCGTTCATATTTTGCTCGAATCCATTGTTCGCGAACAACACTTCAATAATTAGTTTCTCATTAATAATTTGATGCTTTTTTAAATAAATCTCATTAATAAATATTAATAAATAATTGTATTCATATATTCATTAATTTAAAGCTTTTGTAAAATAATTGTCGGGTAATTCGGATATAAAAACTTTTGAGAGAAAAATAAATTCTTAAAATAAAGTAAAGTTCAATAAAAAATAATAATATAATATAATAGGAAAATAAAAAGAATTTTCCTTAAATATGAAAAATAATTTTTAAAAAAATAAGTATTTCAAAAGCAACAAGGACAATTGAACAAATAAACAAATATTAAACAATAATAGTCTTACTGTAAGTCATTCGGATGTGGTTTTCGGTAATAAAGGGGTAAATGTTTTTCATAGAGTTTTTTGGATAAATTGTTTCCATTTTCCTCCATAATAATGACCTGCGACTGATCCCAATTATCCAATTTTAGTGATTTAATACGACTGATATGTATTCCAATTTTGCGGTGAATACTTTCCCAGTTTACAAATATTTATAAATTGAATATTAAATGATTAATAGATAAAAAATACCTTGCACATTGAGTGCATAAAAACACTCCTAAAGTAATTGAAGCCCATTCGGGTCCTAAAAGTTGTTTAAAATTTGTTATAATCGTTAAATAATAGAAGAGAATGAATGAGTGAATACCCTCCTGATCACAATCAGCACAAATATTGTTTCCTTCGATCTTCAAGAGTTCAAACAAACGCCTTCTATTACTTTCACTCATTTTTTTGGTTGAATTTTTAAATCTTTATTTAAATAAATTAATAATTTTTTTTGAACTTTGATTCGCACCAAAAGAATATTTTATTGAAACTAATTGACGACTAAAAGTGTTTTACAAATGTATTATTAAAAAACATTTTTTGCGCAGAAAAAGGAAGGAAATCGATCTAAGGATGTGTCGATGAAGAGGAACAGAATGTGTAAAATGATTAAAACAGAACTATTAGCGATGATTCGTTATAAAGACTGTTCAGTAATCAGTAAAATACACTTATTCTTTAATTTAGTCAATAATTGGTTTAACCGACAAATTGTTTTCCAAAAATGATTTTCAGTGAATAAAGAGTGATATAAATCGCATTCAAATTATATTTTCTTTAATACTTTTTTGTATTATTCGGTAAATTAATGATTAAATGAATGATATGTGGACTGCACTCAGTCTTTCCCAATATTACATTTGATTCTAAATTCGAATTGAAGCAAGCTTAATTACTTAGTATTTAAGTTCAATAAAAATGAATTGAGAAAATAAACTTTTTGTTAAAATTGAAAATTTTAAGTTCATTAAAAACAAGCAAGGTATTTGGACATGCTGAGTTTATTTCATACATTAATCATTTAGTGATTAATTTTTAAAATTTTGTCAAATTTAGCAAGATCTCTATCTAGGTATATTTAAAAATTAATTAGTAGTTTAAGTTTGAACGACACGTTTTATCATTAAATACATTGATTTTTGTCGAGAAATGCGTAAAATTTAAATATTAATATAAAATCAATATTTTTACACAAAAGTAGAGATTATATAAAAAACTGATTCATAAAAAGTATTTTAAATGTAATTTTCATTAAAAAACTTAAGAATTCATTAAATAAAACAATATTTAAAAATTAAAACATTAGATAAATGACTAGAAATGACATCAAAAATGGATCCGATTTAATAAATAATTATGTTTTGCCTCCAAAGGCATTGCATACCAATCGGACGGCAGTACTAATTCGGACCGCATTTTATTTAATCGTTTTTAGAGGAATTATTTGAGTTCTGGCGCTTTTGTCGATATACCTCTTCAGGACTCGTGGCTTCGATACACAGAACTATAAATGCATTGTTGCAAGAATATTTTTCTTGATCTAATAGTTTGCCTCTGAGCAAGGAACTGGCCAAACCTACTTTGCTCATACTGTTTGAGTTCCAGGCGTCGCAATAGGATTCAATACTTCTGACCCCTGCCCTGTCAGCACCATGCCACACCAACTTTTGTGGCCTTACAAACAAGTTAATATTTAAATTAATTAAGAATCTTGTTAATTTCTAAAGTAATTTACCAAGAGAAATCTGTCAATACATTTCTACCATCAAAGCTGTAAATTTTTGGTGGAAATGGAAAGGGAGCGCCCGCACCCGTGAATATGTCTTTCCATGAATTAAATATTATTTCACCCTTTAATAAAGTTTGAGTTTTGTTTAGATGTAGTGTTGAATATAAAAAGGCTGACTAACTGACCTTGGTGTTTACAATCGGTAGTTTTGAGTCTTTGTAGCGAACGATTGAATCCAAATTCTGAACTCGTGAGGCGACAAATGCTCTGAAAGTTCCCCTCATATTAGCTCTTCTCGATTGTCGATAACACTCGTAGTCAGCGCCACGAATACCATGAAAATCACCGCTCATCGGACTATTCAATGCTGCCATTCGTAACTATTTTTTTTATATAAATGTTTAAACAATTTAAAGATTTTCTCAAATAATTCCAATAAATAAATTTCAAAATAAAAGGACATATAATTATAAATATATAATAAATTATTATAATTTATTATATTTATTATTAATAAATATGTATATAAATCAAAGTCTAATATAAAATACTTGGAATTTACAAAAATAACTAAATATTAAATATTTTTACCCTTTTCCTATTGTGATGCTTTCAATTTAATAAAATATATGTTTAAACAATTATTATATATTTTTAAGTAATTTTATTAACTAACCCGAAGTGACTTTTCCGGTAATACTTCCACGTCTTGACTCAAAGTTGAAGTCGTGGTCGTAGTCGTAGTTTCGACCTTAAAATGAGTTGAAATAAATCAAAAGATCAAAAAATAATTGAAAACTGACTGAAATGATGTTTAGCTGTGAATTTGTGGCAACAATTGATCCCAACTATTATTAAATGGAGAATATTTTCATAAGAATAATAGTTATGTAGAGACTAACCGCAACGTACTGCCAGCCACCATTTACTCGAACTAACAAAGACTGCTCATCGCTGACAAATGCCAGAGTACCCGAAGGAGTTAACGAAGACGTCTTTATTAGAGATTCCATATCTTTAAATGTTAGGGCCTTTAAATCGAGAGTAAACTTAAGTATTGATTCCAATAAATTCAATAATATTACTGATGGAAATCCTGGAGAGACGGTATGTGTGGGAGTATCAGATGAACCTGGCATTAAAAAATTGTATAAAATTTTGACTAAAGTATGAAAAATATGTTCAAAATTTACCGGATATTTCAAACTCATGTCTCGAGAAAAGTGACGAACCTTTGATTCCTCGATAGGCTTAAGATTTCGTTTAATTAAATAAACTCATCGAACAAAACATGGACTCACTTCTGGCTCCACTTATATTATTGTCAGACCAATCAACTGGTGTCTCACCGGGAGGACCAGGCACTCCGGGTAAACCTGGAGGACCAGGTGGTCCAGGAGGACCCATTCCACCTTGTTCTCCTTTAATTCCAGACTCTCCCTTTAATAAAGTAATATAAGTTAAGTTTTAATTTTAGCCAGTTAAAACATTTACAAAATTACAGGAATTCCAATTTCTCCGGGGGGACCGATAGGGCCTATTGGTCCAGGTGGTCCATGTACTCCGGGTTTTCCTCTTTTTCCTCGCTCTCCCTTCTCCCCTATTGAACCAAATCCGGGTTCGCCCTTAAAACAATGTTTTGTTAATTATTTTTTTTAATTTGAATGTACCTTGTCCCCTTTATGTCCAGGTAAGCCTCGAGGGCCAGGATGTCCAGGTTCACCCACACGAGTTAAATAAGAAAAGTCAGATCCAGTAGCCCCATAGAAGCCAGGTGACATTTCAGACTAAATATTTATTTAATAAATTGAAATCATTGAATATAGACTTACTTCGAAATTAGTGGCTCTTCCGGGAGGACCTCATTATCACAAATAATTTAAAAGTTATCATTTCGATGTCATCAAACTTTTTTTGAGTAAAATAATTGTAACAAACCTGGAGGTCCTGGAGGGCCAATGGGTCCTAGGTCTCCTTTTGGTCCTTTTAATTGATTGTTGGATAAGATTTCGGGTAAATTGCATTCACAAGTTGTCAGACCAGACGTGTCCTCTCTTACAGAACATTCGCCCTAACAAAACAAAAACCTTAAGTTTTCCGATTTAAAGAAAACAAACCTTTTCTCCTTTTGGACCCATTTCTCCTCTCTGTCCTCTCTCTCCTATCTCCCCTCTGTCTCCGGACTCTCCCTTTTCTCCTTTAATTGTGATTCTATGCGATAAGTCATGTGTCGAAGTGCCGTCAATTTTTTCCTATTTATTATTTTTATTAAATTCATTAATAATTTTAAGTTTATATAAAACTTACTTCAATCATATTTTGTTCTTCCATTGGACCTTGATCAAATAACAAATAAAATAAAATTCATTTCAATTAATTTAATGAATTTTCTTTTTTTTTCAATTCTATGGAAAGTATTCTCGTTTTGAATGATTAGATATTTTGAAATTTCCATTTTGTAAAAACAATTTCACTCTTTTAGTGTTTGTTTGAAAACTTTAGAGAATATAAGAATTCATTTACACACAAATGAGAAATTCAGTGAACAAAACAGAAATTTCATTAGAAAAACACTAAATATTTAGTTAAATGTCTTAATAGAATTTTAGTCAAAGTTTTTATTATAAATTTTATAGTTAAAAGTATTTTATAAAAAAAACTTAACTTTAATTGAGTAGAAGACTATTCTAGGAATTATTAAAGAGACACAAATGATACTTATCTAATGATTAATAGTCGATAGAAATTAAAATAAAAATTAAAAGTTTGGAAAATCAGTGAATATAACAAATATTATAAACGTTTTCTTAAATCTTATTTTCAAATTATAAATATTTATTTGATTTTTAAAAATAATTTTTTATATTAAATATAAAAAAAAGAGAAATAATTTTTAGTTTATTTTTTAAATCGAACCCTTTTTCCATTTGTTTTGGGTCGGGTGGAGGACATATAAAAGGAGGGGTCCTATCAATTACATTATTCACAAAAAAATATTAAATCAAAATTATAAAAATGTTATTTTTCAATTGTAATTGTACTTGATCAATTATATTTTATTTTTATTTTTTATTAGTGGCGCCCAAAAGAATTGAGATTATTTAACAGAATTAATGGTTTTTGAGTCTTAAGTTCTCAGATTTTGAAATAATGCCATAAAAGACTAATTCTTAAAAATTATTATTAATTTAAAACTTTTTCCTTGTTTATTTTTATTTATATGAAAAATATTAAAACCTTCGATTATTACTATTAACTTAAACATTGTAATATTGATTTGTTCCAATTTAGTAGTAAGAGTGGGTAGGGAAGGGTCCACTGAAATTTTGGTCTCAAAGTTTGTTTATACAATTTATTTATCTTTTGATATATAAATATAATATAAAAATAATTTCACTTTTGTTTTATTAAATTCAAGTTCAAAATTTCATTATGTAATCGAAATTTAAGTAAAATAATATATTTTATAAAAATTCAGCTAAAATTTAGAAGATTTAGTGCTTCACTCATTCATAATGGCATAACTTATGATTATTTATGATTGAAGTATAGGTTTTGTATTGAGAAAAATTATCAAAAGTCTTAAGGGATTTTTTTTCAATTCTAACAAAAAAAAATTATTTTATCAGAAGAGGTACTCACTTGAAATGAATCAAATGATTAAAATGCGATCATAAGTTTCATAATCTTTTGAGTAATCATTGAATTTCGATATTTGAATGTAATTTATAGAAAAATGTGTTAACACTAATTCAACGAATATAAGTTTACTGATTAAAGATTAGTAATTAATGAGCAATAATTTATCTTGCTTATGTTTTAATTTCATATCTCTTTGAAAACTTCTCAATACATTTTTTTTTGTTAATTCTATCGGTGATTATTGGAATTCTATTAGTACCATGGTCATACGTCAAATTAATTCTTCACAAATCTTTGGTTATTCATTCTAAGTTTAACTTGTTATATTTCAAGTAAAACATAATGTAACCTTAATTCAATAATTTAACCTTGATCAAATTCTCCAAATTAAAAATATGGAAAAATTCTAAATTTAAAATTTTAATCCAAAGTATTTCCAAAACTTTGGATTTTATTAAAGAAAAGTCAAACGGAAGTCAAATCCCAAAAAGAAAACAAAAACATTTCGTGTTTTTCTGTTATTAGAAGTTTTATTCCTTTTCAGAAAAGTTATGACTGAACTCTTCCCATGAGGTCCAAGAGTTTGGGCACCACTGACTTATAATGTTCGGACAAGAGAAATTTCCTTCGAGAAACTTTCTAGAAATTGGTCTAAGGAAATTTTGTATACCCAATGGGATTCCCATTATTTAAGGAGTAATAATATTAATATAAATAAGAGAAACTTTCTAGGTTATTTTCGAAATATGAGAAATTTCCGAACACTACTTATAAATTATACGAAAATATCAAACCTTTATTTGTATTGAAATTCTGCTCAAAGTCTGTCGATTCGTTTAGTTCAGGGATTCTTTGGTTGGTCTCCAAAACATTATTCGTTGATAACTAAGAAAAGACATTCGGAATACTTAACAAAACGATGGAAACCAACCTTTACTTCGCTTTCGTCCTCATTAAGTAAGCCTTCGATGTAATCACCGCTTCCGACGTCTTGAAAATCCTTAACATTGGAATTGATTTTAATGTAATTAAATGTTTAGAATAATTGAAAAAAAGCTCTGATTTTTCAATTAATGTTATTTTGGGCTCAGATTTAGAAATGATTAAATCAAATATCGGTAAAAGTATCGATTGATTTATTTTTCTCGTCTATTGTTTTCAAATAAGAGTCAAAATGAAGAAACAAAGACCTAATGATTGGAAAACATATGAAATTCTGGTCACATATACATTAGAAGACAAATAAAACGGAGAAAATGGACGCACTTTTGCTTTGAAGTTAGTCTTTGAGGGACAGAATTCCCAAAAGGCAACTAATCTAAGGCTACTTTTCTATTACTTGAGTAGAGTTGGACTCAAACGATACAAAACTGATGATCGGAATTAAATTCAACTCATGTTCTGTTCGACACCTCTTATAGAAAATGCAATATTTGTTGTCTTCTAAGAAATATTTGAAAGTTTTCTCTTCTTTTCAATGAAAGTTAATGTTATTCAATGACTCTTAACTTATAAATTATTATCGATTATTAACTTTTTTCAAAACTTTTTTTGAATGAATAAGAAATTAAAATAACTTATGATAGGATTGAGTCAACACTTTGTCTGTCTCTCCAGAATAACAACTGATTAGTGGAGAAGACGTGATCTGAATTAAAACAACATTTCATTAAGTCTTTGTGACTCAATGTTGGCAACGATCTCACGAATGACTGCTCTTTCACTCACTCAGGACTCATTCCGACTCATTCCGACTCTGACTTCAGGCTCTCATCGACTAATTCGATGCCTTATATTTAGAAATAATTGTTTAGTGAAAGTGACTGACGAATAAAAGCTGATAAATGAATTTGATTTAGACCTTGTTCCTTTCTCCCTTGTTCCTTTTCGACTCCAAATACTCCAAACAGATTCCTATTATTTTTCAGAGAATATTTCAAACATTTTTTTCATTTTTAAATAAATAACAAAAAGAGTCGAAAATTGCTAAACGTTTGATAGTTTATATCGGAAGCAATCATTTTATTTAATAATTAATATATTATTTGAAAATAAACAGAATATCTTCTGTCGGTTCCCTAAAAGTGAAGTTTATTTGTATTTGTTTTGCGGATACTTTTATCGAAACAATTCCCAAAAGTGTAAAAAGTAATGCTTTCATACAATAAAAGGAATATTCGCCACACAATCGACGGAATAAAACAAATGGAAAAGTTTTGGATAAATATAAGAACTTTATATCAATGATATAATACCTTATCTTAAATAAGTATATAAACCATTAAAATCCAATTTTCATTGTCTGATAATTTACAGACATTTTAGTAAAAATTTCAAAGTTTATACATTTTTTGTGAAATTTGGCAAAAATTAATAAACACAACCGATATTTGATCG
The DNA here is from genome assembly GCA_034700165.1 of Galumnidae sp. Gr-Ori-00277. Classification (NCBI taxonomy): domain Eukaryota; kingdom Metazoa; phylum Arthropoda; class Arachnida; order Sarcoptiformes; family Galumnidae; species Galumnidae sp. Gr-Ori-00277. Next base: position 4,936 of record JAQIXI010000775.1, on the reverse strand, counting down.
AAAAATTATGTTTTCCGTTGAACCCAATGTTTGTTTTATTTATTAAAAAAACATTGAAATTCTAGAAAAAGTAATAAATGAGATTTTGTCCGAATATTTATATTTATAGTGGGATTTAATCTTTAAACAAGGTTATCCTCAAATTCACAATCATTACATTTATTTACATAACTTACTTCAAATCTATATTTTCCAAACATCTAAACTGAGAGATATTAACATTTTTGAAAAGAGTTATTTTAAAAGATTGCTTTAATTGTGCTAGCATCTAATTTTTTGCATGATTTTAATCTTGGACTAATTATGATTAAATCAAATGGTATTTTAAACTCAGTTTCTCATTAAATTTTGAAGGAATGTTTCAACAAAATATGAATATATACTACAAATTATTCATTAAATGTAGAAAAATATTAGTATTATTTGTGAGCTATTTGTGAGCCACACCTCTCTTTAAATACTCTTTTGATGTATTGCTTTCAAAATATAAAAATTATTTTTGTTTTATCCGTTTTTAAGTACTTTTATTAATGATTTGTTTGTGTTTTAGCCAAATATCATTGAATAACGAAATCATTAATTAATCGAATCAATGAATAAGTTATCAAAAGTTATCAAAATATGAAAAAATAACTAAAAATCCCTTCAAATTAAAATTCATTGCTTTTGAAATTATAATTAACGAGCAAAGTATTCTACACAAAAGAGAAGAAGAGAAGCAAGGTCAATTTTTAATCTATTAATTTAATCGTTATATAAAAACAAAGAAAAGTTATAAAAGGTATTATAGAGAATGTGTTAACTAAACCAGAGTTCAATCAATATTATGACAACTTAGAACTTAAGGGTAAATCAAGTCATTCAAAATAATGTAACCTTGCACATAGAAATACATCAATAAATATCAATATAATTATCATAAATTATTGTTAACATAATATAAATTCAAAATTATTAAAAAGCGGTGAATCCCTTATTCGAGGGTCAAAACCTTTTATCATAAAATAGATATAAAGTTTTGTCGACAAAAAGTAATTTTGAAGTCATATCTCGAGAATGATTTGATTTATTGGCTTTGAATCCAAATGAAATCAAAAAAGTATTGAACGGATGAGTAAATCCTATCGAAAACCCAGTCCTCAGAAGATGTGAAACGAACGGAAAATAAGAGTTTTGGCAAAACTAAACCCAATTTGATCTCAAATATATTGACTTCAATTCATGAATGAATGAAAACGATATCATTTGAATCGATGGAGAAAATTCTCTCCTCTTAGACATCATTTTATACTATTATTATTCGCGAATAAAATCTTTTATTTCAAAGTAATAAACATTTTATGATCCGTCGGCTCACAAAAGATGTTTTCTCACATTTTATTCATTCAACAATACTTTCATCAATAGATCCAAAATTGGATAAAATGTGGAAATAAATTATAATTCATTAAAAGTGACGTCTCATCAAAAAATCATTTATGACTTTTTAACGATTATTAAAGAAAAGATTTAATTAAACATTTCATAAAGAAGTGATTGAAATAAACTGTATATCAAATGAAAAGACAGTTTGTATTCTTTTTTGGGGAAAAGACATCATTTAATTGGGTTTATTATAAGTGTTAAATAAATCATTCAACACTCAGACATTAATTAATCTAAAAATGAGAACATATTTTGCGTTTTGATTCAAAAATAAACCAATTCTTCGGTATTATGTCTGAGAGTTTGCATAAACTAATGTTAAGTTTAGGAAATGTGACTCAAACTCCTCTTCTAATATAATTTAAGGAAAAATTGCGAATTCTTTTTATTGTAAACAAAACATTTTCACCCTTTTATGAGAAAAAAGGGCCTCAACTCAGAGCTAAGATTTATATATTGGAAATGTATTTCAATGTCTAAAAGAAATTTTCAAAGACTTACCCTAAAAGTGTTAACAGGAAAACACTTTTGGAAAACCAAAACCAAAAAAATCAGTTCAAAAGTTTTAGTCGACATCTCTCTCTCCCTCTTCTTTTCACTCGAATTGGGAGTAATACCAGAATTCAACAAAAGGTTTGTCTGGATTTCGTTTAATCGAAAATTATTATTAAATTATTTTCAGTGAATATTAATTAATATGAAATGAAATCTAATGTCAATAACCTATTGATTTCAAAGTATCGATTCATCAAATGGTAAAAAATTTCAAATATACGTTAAATCGTTCTTCAGTTGAGACAAAGTTAGCGAAAACTAACATTTCTTTGAGGGAAGTTTAACCACTTCTCAGTGGTATTTAGTGTCGCTTCAAACCAGAGTTTGCGCTCATTTTCGCTAAACTTTTCTATTGATTGTATGAAAAGCGATCGAAAATTTTAAATTTCAAAATATTTTCAAAATTAATTGTTGAGGAAATCTCTCTTTTTTATGGTTTTACTAATTCTTTAAATAAATATAAAGAACAACGAAAAAAGACTTTTGGCTCATTAGGAGACAGGATATCATAGTATTTGGACAGTAATACTGTACTACTAGTTTTCTAAACATATAAGCATATGAACAAATGTGCATGTTTGTTTTTCATAACTTAAAGTGCATCAAATGCTTTAATAATTGATTCGATAAGATATCTATTGTTTTTCTAACGATTAATCTGTTATTTATTTATGATTTTCTTATATTCTATTTCATTGAATAACAAAAAAGCATTAATCGAAGCGCAAGAAAAGCAATAAATGGTTTATATCTCCAAAAGTATTTCAAGTTTCCAACAGTTTTCATAAGTTATGATATAAACAATTACTTTATTTTTAGAAAAATTCTTGACTACAGAACCCACTCCTAATGTGACCCATATATTAGTTAAATAATAATTAACACTTATTTCAAATTAATTTGGGATTAATATTAAAATAGTCTAAGTTTTCATCACTTATTGTTTACTTTTATTATAACTTTATTTCAATCGTTTACTTAATATATTCTTTTGAATTCTTGGAATTTATGAGATTTTGTAAAATTAATATAAATTCATCTTAAAGTTTAAGCCGATTACTTCAATAATTTATTAGAAAAACAGCCTTGTTTAAATCAAATCGATGCCAATCATTTTAAGATAACTTTATTAAAAAAACTAATGCTTGTAATGAATTAATAATAACCTGTTCTTAATGTTAAAAGTCTTAGTCTTAAGAAAATGTTACGAAAAGATGTCAGAAGAGATAAATAAATAAATGAGAAATAATGTCATTAATGCTCTAAATTCATGAATAGTTACTTATTTTCAAAAAATGATTTCATTGATAATCAATAGAAATTTCACTCAATATATAAACATTTTATTAAATCATAAGAAAATCTAAAAATAAATTTTGTTAAAAGCTTTGATAGAAATGTGAACATCATTTTAATTGATACCTGCAGATATTTTATCAAAATTATCTGAATTCAAAAGACATTCATTAATGTTTGTATTAATACATAATTTAAAACTTATTTCAAATAATTATTTTCTCTTTTAATTTTTTTTAAATATTTTACTTAAAATTGAAAATTATTTTAAATGAATCCATTTGAAAAATATTCATTACTTCATGTATTAAGCGTATATATTAGCATGTTTAGTTTAGTTTAGCTTTTTTCCTTTTAAAATTTAAACACTTTTCGACCTTTTTTTGATTGGAATTTGTTTTGAAATAAATGATAAAAAAAATGTAATCATTAATAGATTTATAGTAAAAATATATTAATTATTTTTTTATAAAAGAAAATTATAATTTAAGTAAAATTACGAAAAAGTTTTTAAATTCTTGGATTTGATTATTTGTCACTATATTTATGCAGAATCTATAGTACAGTGTATAATCTTGATTATTTCCAGCTAGACAATTTTAATTATACTATAATTATGGACAAATACTGTCACTTATATTTTTATTTTATATTTATAATATTAATTAATAAATAATAATTTTTAAAAATGAATTTAATTTTTAAAAAAGGCTAAAATTTTGTAGAAATAAAGTATTCTATGATTTGAGTCTTTTAAAAATGTAATACAATAACCTATTGATTTCACAGGGATATAAGGTACCAGGGATATTTGGTACACAATTCACAAGTATTCTAAAAAAAAACTTTAATTTAAGCGATTAATAAAAAATTGAATTAAACCTGACCTAGCAAAATTACTTTTCGTTGATTAGTATTGCTAAATAAATAAACTTCTTTTATTCAGTTAAATTCAGTCAAAATCTTATATTTTATACATTTTTATGGAAATAAAATATTTACGGAAACTTACTTTCAATTTGAGCCAAAACACAAACTTTTCGATATTAAATTTATTGTATTTTTTGGAGACTTTCGACGATTCAATAATTGTCTTCAGCGTTAGAACTGAAATGAGTCATTTACAGTCGAGTCCGTGCAATAAGTGAAGGGAAGGGATTAGTCTATGTTCAGTGGTTTTGAATTACATTTTATAGTTAAAGTATTAATTCTTATGTTCTGTTCTATTGATTTCAATTCTCGTTGCAATACATATAGCTTTCACTCCGACGAACATATTTTCATCAAATATGTATTTCAACTTCAAAAACTTTAAAAGTTTAAATTATATAATTATGTTTTGATTTGATCTTGATGAAACTCTTGAGCAGGTAATTTTTTTCATCCAATAAATTCCAGGTTTAATATTTTGGCAACAATTTTGTCTTTATATATCTTTAAATAACCTTGTTTATATATTGTTTAAATATTAGAGTCGTCTACTTTTATATTAGGACTCTTCCAATAACTATTAGGAATACAATTGTGACAATTATTAGTAATCAAAATTTCTAACAGTTTTTGAAAGAGTCCTAATATAAAAGTTAGGATAGGAATATTTGAAATGTGCGCTTGAACAAGTTAGTAATTAAAAAGAATACCCACCAATAATGTTAAAATT
>JAQIXI010000774.1:0-18517 GCA_034700165.1 Galumnidae sp. Gr-Ori-00277 | reverse complement strand
TATAAACTAAATGACTGCATATCCCTTTCCAATAGATAATTGTCGGTCACATTCACTCTCATAAAGACTGGAATATACCATGGTATATATTTCTATTTTTAAAATAGATTCGTTTACCAAATTAGTAATCAGTAGTACTTCAAAGTAAGTGATGGACACAACGTTTACAGACTTTCAATTAAAAAAAGTTTTGCTTTTTAAAGAAAGATTCAAACAAAATGTTTTTAATAATTCTTAAATTAGATTCAAAAAAATCATTGACTAAACATTTATTGACAATTATTTGAGTACATATTTTAGTAGATTTTCTTATACTAAAGAATTTGAAATTGAAGTGACTACCAAGGTTAATGTTAGCTTAAGTGAATTGAAAAGACTTGGTGTTCCCACAATGAATTTGAAATACTATTACTAAACTAATCAAAGGAATGGATTGGAAATGAAATGACCGGCTCATATGCATATATGTGAAATTCAAAAGTGACCAGGGGCAAACTCACCCCAAAAATTTTAAGACAAAAAATTAAAATATGTGACTATAAGTGAAGACAAATTAAGATAAATCTTATAATAAGAAATTGGTCGCCATTTTATAAGCCCTGACATTATCTTCAAAAGCCTTATTTTTTGGTACATCTTATTGAGTATAGACTTACTGGTTATCATTGATGTCAATCGGACTGTTGTGGTAATGCTCTACTTCTGATTACTTCGTCATTCGAAGCGAACATTGAATTCATTTGCCTCGTATTCAATAGTTTTGATGTCAAAAATATCGGATTTCATGAATAATTGATCAGAATAAACATTGCACTTACATTAGCTTGATCAATCGATTTATTCACAAGAATGAGATGAAATGTTCGTCAAAAATATTGCAATATTTCTGATTCATAAGTTCTGAGTCTTGTCTTAAAAATTTGTTAAACAACTCTATTCTAAGAGTATTTTTTGGTATTTATTCAAAACAAAAAATAAACTGACACTAATTCTAGCAATTCCTCTATAAACTTGATTAAATTATTCAAAGTGGCTTAGATTTAATAAATAATTTTCTATAAATATTAAATGAATTTATTTATCTATTTTTAAATTTCAATCAAAAATAAGAAAATCAATGGATTTAATAAATTTTGAATACATTTTGTTATCAAAATATATAAATTGATTTTATATAAAGAATATGTTTTGCCATCAAATGTTTCTAATCATAAATTAGAGACAGTTTTCAATTTACTTAAAAAATAAGAAAAAGTAGTAAAAGATTTTGAAAATAAAACGTAAACAAAATATAAGCCAATGACTAAATGTATTGAATTATTGCATTTGTGGTTGAATTGAAAGACCTTTTATGTCATTTGGAAATATTTTGTAACCTTTTTTCCTCAATTCCTGAACTTTAATCTAAGACAAGACAAGAAGAAGAAGAGTTTCGATTTTTGTTGGTCAGGAAATTGATTTTGCAGATCATTGGCCACTACTGTCGCCATTGGGTTTACTCTATAAAAAAATGGTTTAAAACATTTGATGGAAAATTCTTAACAATTGGTTTCATAGAAGTGAAGGTACATCAGATTTATCGCTATTCCCCACATGAATGCAATGCAATGATTCGAAATGACTCCTTCTGTGACCGTTTCTTTTATTCTGACTCTGTTATGACTCTGAACGGCACAACCCCTCAAAATATTTGAAACGAATGAATATATGAATAAGAAATCTGAGTCTAAATTGATTTTAAAGATAGAGATTATTCGCATAAAATAAATAAATTTTCTCCGGAGAAATGAAATTTCAATAAACATTCTTTAAAAGAAAGATATATAAGGCAGCAAGTTTTTATACTAAGTCTGCCTTATTAAATCACCAAGTCAAATTGCATATTATTATTAATACATGCAGAAATGTCTACCTTCACGGGATTTCAAAAATCCAAACACATTTCAAAAATGGTATAAAAATGACAAAAAGTGAAAGAAGTAGTTTTTGAAATGTTTTATTTAAAACCATTTTCTAAGTTATCAATTGAAAACTGAAAAGAGACCAATGATTACACATTTTCTTCAAAAAGGTTTGAAGTAATTTATGTCGTTTTCGATATTTTTTCTATCATTTTAGTCGAAATAAGAATTTCATAATTTCCAGAAAAAAAAGAAATATAAGTGATTTGATTTTTTTATTTTATCTTGATTCTTTATAAAAATTATTTCCTGAGGGAATTCCAGATAATTATTCGTTATCTACTGATTAAATAAGAAAAGAGGAAAAGTTGTGAAATTTTTGGCTTAAAAATACAATTTTCGTTTTTTTGTGAAGATTTTTCTTTTTATTCAATTTATGTTTAATTCTCATTTAATCTTAATATATTTTACAATAGCATGATACAATTACTTTAACAAATTCAAATTTGAGAGGATTTGACATAATTTTAAGCAAAACATATAATTATACTGCATTAAAGTTTGTTCTAGCTGATTAATTATTTCTTGAAACCTTATCTCTAGAATACCAGAAAATGCTAAATATTTTAATCTGGTATAAATAGAACAAAATTCTAGGCCTTTTAAAATAGCTATGTCTCTATTTCATGGGAATTTATCAGTGGACACATTTTCTTTTCCAAAGGGAATGAAATGCAAATTACGTTTTGTTGAATTTTATAAACACTAAAGCATTTATTTCAACTATTTTTACGGTTTAAAGTATGTCCACAAATAATTCAATGTATTTGGGTTAATATTCCCAAGTTTAAAAAACTATTTTCAAATATTACAAGGTTTGATAATAATATATTAATAACTATTATAACTACTAATGCAATTACTATTTTAATAACTATTCATTAAATATTTGCTATTTTTAACTATTTTGAAGACATGTATATAAAAGTAAAGTTTTTACTTTCTAAAGTTGATTGAATTTTAGGTAAAAATTATTTCATCTATTTTATTGATTCATTGAATTTAATTTAAAGAATTATATTTACAAAATCAAAATTATGTGTTATTTAAATGAAAAGTACGTCAAAATATTTACTCAAACATTTAATAAAAATTTAATGAAGTTTTTAGAATATAATTAGAGTTTTCAAATATTTACTTAACTGAATATTTGAAAATTATAGAAATTTAAAATAAATCTGAGAAAGGCAATAAAAATGATGAAAAATAGTGGATACGCTGATGATGAGAAAATTCTCTAATTTTTGAAAATATAAATAACTATTTTTAATCTATTTTTAATGACTTTTTTATGTAATTATTTTTGATGGAATAAAAATCTATTTTTTAATGCTTTAATAAAATCAAAAAATAGTTTGAATAACAACTCAACGAATACAAAAACTGAAAATCAATGCATTAAAAGACTAGAGATAATAATAATTATTATTTCTACTAATATTTCAACTAGATCATCTTTCATCCTTTTGTTATCAATTATTGATATCTTGGAATTAGGGTTGGGTAAAAAAAGAAATTTCCTCACATCGAGAAACTTTCTAGAAATATTATAATGAAACATATTTTCCCTAGAATAAGTTCTTTAAATATAGGGATCTCATTTGAGTAAAATGTACCAGAGAAATTTTCCGAGAAAGTTTCTATTGGCAAACATTTGCAAACAAAATATATTAAACAAATTAATGTACAGCACAACAAATCAAAGAATATTTCCTAGGAATAAAAAAATAGAATTGAAAAACAAAGTAAAGACATTTATTTCAGTTTCATTTATATGTCATTCCTTTCAAGAAAGAGATATTTCGACATTATTTGTGATATTTTCATATGAATGACACCATTTCTATGATTTAGTTATGATTTCAATTATAATAAATAAGTGATTTTCGCTTAAAATAAGTATTAATTATTTATTGAATTATTTGAGAAATTATTATAATTATTATTTATGAGATAAAAGTCTAATTTATTAACAATACTTTTAGTTGTCTTTCAAATACAATTCATACCAAACAAAGTATCGTTCATTTGAACGCTTCTAATGCATTGAATATACTTTTAAAGATGAACTCTAATAAAGAAAACACTATAAGAACCGGTAATAAATTATTCAGATTAATGGCGCACTTATTATGCAAATAATGGACCCATAACTCCAAACTGACCGTAGAATCAATAAATCAGTTCAATTAGTTCTGATTCTCAGCTCAAAGGAATAGATAACAAAAGAATAGATTCTTTGACTCAAAGATGACCTCAACTAAAGTTCACATTTGGCTTAAATACAATTTTTATTGATTAACAAAATTTAGAACAAAGAAAATGAATGTTCATGAGAATAAGCAAACTATTCTGGATAATTTAAATTTTTCTTGAATTTGACATTAAGTAAAATTTCAAAAAAATGAATTTCACGATTAAAAACTGTAAAACCATTAAAAATATATATAAAATTTTCAAAAATCATTTTTATTTTTACGTTTCATTAAATTAAAAATAAAAAAATTGTCAATTAATGCAAAAATGCTAAAAATATAAATGATGTAAGCGATGCACTTTTGAAATAAATTTTCATTACATTTACACAGTAACGTGTAGTATATATTATATTCGTTTTACACCCGCCCACCCACCTATATATAGCATAAATTCTTTGGTCATTAATGAGGGGACAGGAAGTTCTTTTGTTAGTAGAAGAGATAACACACTTGGATAATAATTTCCCTAACCCTAAGACTCTTTATACTATTCCACGTGTACACTAACCTTCACATGCACTAGTCCACGCTTCACTACCCGACGGGTTCACTAGCCCATTCGTACCCTAACCCACTCAGACTCGCATATTAAACCACGTGTACACTAATCTATTCGACACTAACCTACTGCTCACAAATAAACTTATTTTTTAAGAAATATATTAAGAAAACTTATTGGAGTACCAATAAGTACCCAATTTTATTGATAAATCCTCGTAAATGTAGTGGAAATGGCTTTGCCCTCAAACCTTGTTTTTATGAATTTCACTAGAAGAAAATTTTGCTAGATATTGTCTTCGAGCTAGTCTAAATTTTTGGGTTTTTGAGTTAATAAATTGAACTAGGTAAATTCAGTAAAAAATAATTTTTATCTTTTTTTTGAAATGAGAAATGATTTAAAAAAAACGATTTCTTGTAGTTCTTTAACAAAAGGATATTTTCAATAGAAAAAGAGTGTATTCTTCTCTTTAAGATTAATTTCATGACTATATTTCAAATTTTTAAAAATAATTATATTCTGACACTACTTTGTGAACATCAATCTCTTGATTGGTTCACAATTATTCGTTGTTCACTGATTTTTCTTTATATTATTTATAATAAATTTTAGACATAAATCATATGAACAGAATTGCAAACAAAACAGATATCAGCGGAAAGTTGTATTTAACGCCACAATTCTTTTATTATAAATTTATTTATTATAGAATAATAGTTGCAATCGATAGAACAGAGAGTAAACTGAACCAAATTCTACAGAAGATATATAATAGGAAATGGAGAGCTTTCCGAGGAATCAGAAGACTATTTTCAAAAGTGGCTTAAAAAGGAAAAACACTTTTACCGCTTTTGCATTTGATTTTACTTTTATTGATTGATAACAGATTTTTACGATATTATCGATACTATTTGGAAGTAACACATAAATCAAAATTTAAATTGATAACAACTTGCAACAAACTTGGCAAAGATTTATATTGCAAAATGTTGGTAGTTAACATAACTATTTAGTTTTTAATTATTATAATCTAATAGAAGACTCCTTTCTTTGCATTCTTTGATAAATTCTTATTTTAAGATAAAATCGAAATAAAAATAAATTTATTAGAAGTTATTAAAACTGATTTTATTTGTTATAGAAATTGAATCGATTTTGTAATTTATTTCTTTAAAAAATTCAATTTTGTATAAATGTTTCACTGAATGACTGAGAGATAACTGACTTTATTTGACTTTTTATTGAAAAATTTGTTTAATTCTCAGATAAATAATTGACTATAAATTTAGATTTCTTTTGACATTTGAGTAAAGTTTGTAAAGAAAAGATAAAATTTCATTTCTTCGTCTGAAATTAGTATAATATTTGACTGATATGGGAATTCTTTAATTTCTTACTATCGATTATTATGGAGAGTGAGAGAGGGAGGGAGAGAGAGAAAGAGAGAGAATAGCAATTAGAGAATCAGTCGATGTTTTATTGATTTAATATTAGAAAAATTGTTCAAAAAAGAGGAAAATTTTGAATTATTTCTTATTCTGGATTTGATTCATAAGAATTTGAGTTTAAGTTAAAAGTGATTTATGTGAGAGAATATTATGGATAACTTTGTATTCGGTCGATAAGGACTCACATAAAGACATGTCTGCCGTTTGACCGAAAAATAACAGTAATTTGTTGGCGAATCACAATTTATTCCTTAATATATATAATCTAAAGACTTATATATAAGACAAGTTTTTCGGTTACTTATCGAAGTGTTGTCTCTCGTCATCACACAATTGTCTAACATTTTTACACTTCTCTGAAGTCATTTCAACCAAATGTTTGCCAAATATATATAACATTCTTTTATGACCGGAAGTAATATAAAACATTAGTTTCTAACCGTTTTATCACTCGATTTTCTTGGGTTTGGGGTATCAATACTGATGAACAGTATTGACATTTAGAGTCAGAGGTCATTAACGATATTTCACTCAATCTGAAAGAAAAGCCCAAAAAATAAGAATTTATGCCTTTCTTTCTATTCAAAGGAAAGGTTAGAGTTTTTGAAACTCATTTAAAAATAAGAAATAAAAATAAAGCGCCGATTAATTATTGATAATTGAAATACAAATTCTGTGCTCATATCGATCAGCCATTTGTTGAGTCGACTCTTGAGGTGTCGGAAGATTTTTCGGGTCGACTGACTATCGTCTGAAAAACGTATGGAATTCTATGTGTTTGAGTGCAAAAGAGTCTGAATTCAGTCGAAGATTTTCTTTTCGTTAAATTTATGGCAAATAATAACTGAAAGAATAATTGTTAGATATTTGATAGAAGTAGTGTTCAGTCGCGACATAGCGATGGTCTTCAAGCGTAAAATCAAAAGACTTAGGGGTTAGCCTTCAAAGAAATGAACACAACGAGAGTTGGATTTTATTTTGTTCTTATTTTATTATATGAGAGAATAAAAGAACATGGAATCGATTTGTTTGTCGTTTCTGTTGGCCAGTAATTGGGGCATTTCTTTGCCATTGCTTTGCCATTGCATTGCTATTCACTCGCCATTCGTTACTTTACTTCTAAGCGCTTTACTTTCAGCCAAACTAATAATAAAAACAGTTTAGATGTGTTGCAAAACACTGTCTGAACAACACTTATATCCACTTTTATTCATTGATTATTTATTAGCTATAATTCAATTAGAATACGGTTTTTATTATTGAATTATAAATAAATGAACGCTTTTTTGTTTATTAAAACTATTTTACTCTCAATTTTATATAACAGTTCTCTTCTTATGTTTAGTTTAATTTAATTTAATTCAATTCAATTCCCTTTCATTTTATTTTATCCAAAAATATTTCGATATCTTTTTCTTCATTAATCGATAAAAAACATTACAAAACAAATACTCCAAAAGTCAATACCAAAAGAAATAAATATAAATTTCTCAAAAAATAAACCAAGAATTGATTCAAAGCTATAAATTTCAAATAAATATTGGATTTAATGTTAGGTAAAAAGTGGCTCGATAAAATATTTATAAAATATCAAGGGTAACATTTTATTCACCTTAATTATAATTATTATATTTTCCGTTTCATTATTCACCTGTTTTTCTATTAGCCAAGTGAATGTTATCTTGGTTCAATCAATAATGAGTCATTATTAATGACTCTGAAACAAATGTTTCAACGATTCAATGGACGTAATCTTAATTTTTGTAATTAATTTGATCCACAAATTATCTCATTTTAAAAATTAATTCTGAATTCTTCCAAATAAAAACAACTGATAATCAAATGACTGAACATAATATATGACTCATAAACTATGAAAGAAAATAATCCATTAATTGAGTCACTAATTAATAAAATTATTATATTTTATTCATTAAATCGATTTTGTATTTTTGTTTTAGAATTTTTTCATTTTTTTTCATTTTTTAAATAAATTTTTCGAAATATTTTATTACTGTTTTTGACGACAAAACAGTTTAAAGGGTTTTATAATTAAATGTTTATTTTTATTGTCTGTTTAGAGATAAGAAGACAATTATTCAAATTTGATAACCAGGGGAAGTTCTTGAAATTCACATTATATTTGAAATCGAATCCTAAATAATGTTAATTTATAGGAACATATAGTAACTGTAAACTATGACATTTAACCAGTTTTTATTCGTTGAAAATTAACTGAAATTTAATTAAATAATTTTTTACAGAAAATATTTATTTATTCATTAAATACATAAAAAAATAACTGAACCAGACTTTAAGTAATGAGTTACCTTGAATCATCTAAATTATTTGAATTAATTTGATCTTTATCGTTTATCATTTAATTAAATAAATACTTTTTGATTAAAGATTAAATATTTTCAAAATAAACACAATTTATAATTAATTAAATATTAATTTTTAAATATAATAAATTATTTATCAGAAAATTTGTAGAATTATATGAATTAATTATATTTTTTTCCCCAAAAATTGATAAATAGTGCGATCCTGCGGTTGGAATGCAAGAATTTTTCAAGATGCTATACGAGCCACCCATCAAAATCATTCTGTTTGGAGATGCCTGTCATACTGTCACTGATCCAATTGCAAAAGCATCTAGATTCTTTAATTTGATTCAGGTATTGTTAAATTCTTTTTTAAAAATATTTTAATCTAAACTTATTATAATTCAAAATAAAATATTTTATTTAATTAAATGTTTGAATTTTAAGCCATGTTTTGAATTTCCTTCTCTCAGTACTAATAGTTAACAAACATTAAAAATAAGTGCTATTTATAACTTATGAGACATTGATTTCAAATATTTTAATTAATTTATAGAAAAATAGCAAAAGAATATCATTTAATTTATTATTTAAAACCCAATAAGAGATATAAGAAAATGGAATAAATAAATAATTAGGGATTTGTTTGTTGTTATTACTGTTTGGTTTATTTTAATCATTAATAATACCAATGGAATACATTTTTCGGGAAAAATTGATTACAAGAAATCACGGATTTTCAAACCCGTATTTTTAAGTAATATATTCGTTACAATTAAAACAAATTAAAGTTATTTTTTTAAAAATAATAATCTAGTACAATATATTTTATATTAGTTACTGTATATAAAATATAGTAACTAATATTTAAAAGAAAAGTTTAAATATTTTCTTATAAAACATTTTGTTTGCGATAGAAATGACATTAAATGAGTCTAATATTTGAAAATTTGTTTTATTCTCACAATAGTTGACATATGCGGACACTTTCACAGCAGTGACGCCTAATTTTTTTCGAGTCGTTCCGAGTGAAGCTGCCTTTAACCCTGGTAAGTAACCCTGGTAAGGGTAACTCATTCTATTTGATATAATGTATGATATCATTGATATGTATTGAATATAGACTTCTTAATACTTATATACTTATAGAGTATTTCTAATAAATTTTGATACTTAGCTCGAGTTGCAGTCCTTAAAAACTTCAATTGGACAAGAGTTGGAACAATTTATCAAAATTCTCCCCGATATAGTCTCGTGAGTGTCATTTGTATTTATTTCATGCATTTATTTGATTTAAGACTTAACTTTAAGTATATTTCATGTCTTAAGCCGACACGCAATCAAACGAAAGTTATAACAAATCTTTCATAAATGTATTTATATAGAGCTCTATCTGAGAGCACCAGTGCTTTAGTAGTCGACACAAAAAAGGCTTAATTGCAGATTTGATTCTTTTTTAAGAGATTGACTCCTCATCTCTTATGTACTCGAGTGAAACCTTTGGCTTTGTTTCTCATAGTTTATAAGACAAAGCATTTAATTTCCGTTTCAGCCACACAGCAAACTGTTGGCAGATTTGGACAGAGCCGGCATTGATATCGTCGCCTCTCAAAGCATTGCAGATGAACTCAAACCTGAAATGTACTTGCACAAATTTAAGGTACATCAATGAACAAGGCACATCCATTAGTTCTTATCTAATAAATTTTCTTAGGACAAGGATGTACGTATAATCTTGGCCAATTTTGATGAAGAATGGGGACAAAAAATCTTTTGTCAGGTAATTAACACTCAAATAATTTCCTCATTTTTAATGCATTTCTTTTCTTTTTTTCTTTTTTTGAATCTCTTTTATTCAAAAAAACAAATTAAAACTTTTAATGCAATCAAAAGATTGCGTTAAAAATCATAACTTATTTTAAAATTTATTTTAAAAGTTTGAGTGAAATACAAAATCCGAAAAATGTGTTCAAATAATTTAGTGAAACACAGATTTAAAATTCAGTAAATTTAAAAGAAATGGAAGTTTTCTGCTAATACTTTGAGTATTAGATTAGTTTTGACATAAACAGAGCTAAGCCTTAGAAAAGGCAAATAAATCTAAATTGCATTTTGACCACTAATTGGTAGTTGAATATCAAGTTATGAAAATGAAAGTCATTTGAATACAAAATTGAATGAAAAGTAAAAATATTAAGTTTACCAAAAAATTCTCCATTTATTTATAAAAAATAGTTTCTTAAGACAAATAAGAGTAAAGTCTAACTCAATATATGGTTGTATTGGAGCTGTAAATGAATTATTCATTACTTATCTCTCAAACATAAGTTACTAAATATATTAAGAATATTTGAATTGATTTTGATTTCATTTGAAAAGAAGCAAAATCTGAGGACCAAAA
Organism: Galumnidae sp. Gr-Ori-00277; assembly: GCA_034700165.1. Lineage (NCBI taxonomy): Eukaryota > Metazoa > Arthropoda > Arachnida > Sarcoptiformes > Galumnidae > Galumnidae sp. Gr-Ori-00277. The sequence goes on along the minus strand of JAQIXI010000774.1, from coordinate 7,623 downwards.
AATCGATAGACTTCTAACTGAAGAATAATAGAGGAAATCATCTAATTTTACGGTTAATATAATTTTCGTTCGGAAAAAGTATTTTTTATTTGACATTTAATTTAAACTGATATCAAACTCAGAGATTTGTCATTATTTCTATGCAAACCAAAAGTCATTTTTAAAGATAAAACTTTATTTGAGAATTAAATTCTGGAATTTATTTTAGGAAAAAAAATGTTAGTATTAGTTTGAAATATAATATGCAATAGACCTAGTTCATTCTCAACTACAAAAGATTTTCAATGGAAATAACAAATATTGATATTTAATATAAGGGAGGATAGAAAGTGACACTTTTCATTTCTAAAATGATCTTCAAATTTATGATTCACATGTTTTTATATATTTTTAAAAAAATTTCTCAAATGTATTCAATATTTATTCTGGATTTTGATGTATGTTTTTTAGGGGTATATATCACACGGAATCGTATTATAGAATATTTCATATATAAAACATTTATTGATTTTCTTGTTGTTTGCTTTAATGTCATATCTTTTTGCATCAAAACTCTGTTTTTCTATTTAAAATGATTTTTAATATTGTGTCGAGAAGTCCAATACAAGAGTGCAACGGCTCTCAAATATAACATTTTGTGCTGACTCTCAAACTCTAATTTGTTTCACTTTCGAAACATTTCTTAACTTAAGAGTATTTGAAAGAGTCTTAAAAATTTTATTCTTAAAATATAATTTTCAAAATTTTTGTCCAAAATTGCAAATATCGGAGTAAAGAGTTACCACTTTTACTTCAATGTAATTGATTGAAAATTGAATAGACCATTACCAAGAACACTATTACCATGAGCTAATATTTTGAAGTATAAGTTCATAGAGTGGGGCTTAAACTGTAAAGAAAATTGTATTCTTTGATGTATAGAAGCAATAAATTTAATTTTATGTATTTTATTGTAAACATATTTTGTTTAATAGTATTAAAAATAAAATCCTAAATAAGCCAAAAGTAAAATTTTCAGTATAGTTTATCCTTGCTCAAATTACTAAGAATACAAATTCAACCGAAATAAGGTTAGAAATAATGTGTGAGAAGAATAAAATGAAAGCTCTATTAATACCAAGAATAAAATACAAAAGAAAAATTGCATTAATTTTAAGAGTTATTTTTGGTAAAGATATTAATGACTCATTAATAATGAAACCCAAATACTTTAAGTTCTTCTTTCAAAAAAAAGGTTCATTTTTTCAATAATTTTTAATCTAAAAATCCATTAAATCTTTAAATTTTATCAACTTTTCAGAGATAACCTTGGCAACTTTTTTCTTAAATTTATTTTTAACTATTGTTTTAATTATAAGCGATAGAAAAATAGGAATTTTATGGAAATTAATATTTCGTTGTTTAATATATTAACAAAAAAATTGTCAAAAAGTTAATTAAAATGGTTTCAAATTTTTAAGAAATAAAGAAGTATTTGAAATACTTTTGATAAACTTCTATCTTAAAGGATTTATTTTAATGGAAATACAAACTGTGCGGAAACCTTTTCAAAGGTAATTTCAATCTTAAATTGAAATAATAACCACTTTTTCCCTAATATCTCATTGAAAGGTATTCGCGAATAAAATATAAATTTTAATGAAATAACTTTTTTAACGATTTTTTTTAAAGTAATAAAAGTTTTTGAATTAAATACAGAATTTATGTGAAGAGAATTGAATTATATTTTAAACTATAAAAGGTTTGAAAATAGTAGAGATATAATATAACTGACAATAAATCGCAATAATTTTTCTTTGAGATTAAATGCAGTCATTTATGAGAGAGAGTCAGGATATGATGTTTGAGCACATATTCTATATAATAGAGACCTATTTTGGTAACATTAAAATGATTGGAATTTTTTGTTCATTAGATGTTTATTACAAATGGGTTCAGAATTTCAACAAAATTTGTATATAAGTTACTGAATAACATTTTTTTAATACTATATAATAAATATATCTTGAAAAAGTCGTACCAAGAGATTTTTTTATCTCAATATAAACATTTTCTTTTAAAAATAATAAAATGTGTTAATAAAAAGTGTGAATAATTTTATTGATAGTAATTATATAATTTATTTTTGATTTAAAGGCATATAAAGACAAATTTATTGGTAGAAGATATCAATGGATTGTTTCTGGTCTTTACGAAGAGAAATGGTGGCAAAAAATGAAACCTCTGGAAGACTGCACTCGCGATGAATTATTAGCAGCTTTGGACGGGTATATCGCCACTGATGTGCTTCCACTTACGAGCTCACAAACAACAGATTTTGGACTCGTATGGCATCTCTTATCTAATTATTACAAACTCTGCTTTATTTCATTGAAAACGTTTAAATATCATTACGATAACTGTTATTACGATAAAAAGGGATTCTTTGCTTTTATTCTTGTTATGAGTTTTCTGTCATTTTTCATAAGCACTTAAATCATTCATATTTTTATTAGTTTAAGTAAGAAATGACTGAACAATAGACACAATTATATCACTCAAACAATTAAAAGAGTTTCGATTTCTACCAAAAAGATTTATCTGATCAAAATTAATAGATTTCCCATGATACTCTTACCAAATATCACCTAACAACATCTTAACAACCTTTTTATTTAATGAAAATCCGGTGAATTAGATTTATTGATCTTGGACTTTTTCTAAATTATAATAATTCGCACAAATTTAGAGCATTTATCTTATGATTAATCAAAGGTTTATAATTTTTAATTTAAATTAAAACTAATTATTACAACACTTTTAATTTAATTCATTTAATTAAAACATATATTTGAGACTTTTTTTGTTGTGTTGAGTAGTATTCACATAAAAATGTTCTTGTAAAAATTCACATAAAAGAATTAAAAAATTTACTTACAAAATGCACAACAATTTAATCGAAGTCTTCGACTTTATTAAAATTAATAGTATTTATCAATACTTTAACTTATATTTGGTTTCTTTTCATTTGAAACTTAAGTTTGAAAAAGACTGACAGCATTTGCAGTCGAAACGATCACTAATATTAGTCGAAGACTTTGATTAAATTGTTGTGCATTTTGTAAGTAATTCTTATATAAAACACATATATTTTAACAATTTTTAAATAATTAAGAATATATTTCTTTATTAATTTTTTTTACACAAAATGGATATCTTTAAGAAAATGAGTTTTTATAGGCTATAATTGTAAGTCATTTAATGATTGGAAGAATTGTTATCCCGTCTGAGCCCTCACTCTTAATGTTATACACTTTCACTAATTTAAAGGAACTGAGATTTTTGGTGAGATATTGAGTAAAGTTAGAGTAAAGTTAAAGAAAAGTAAAGAAAAGTAAAGTTAGGCCATTATCTCAGATGGACTTTAGAGAGATAACACTATAAACTTATTCTGTCAATTTTACGATAATATAATCATGATAAAATTACATTTTGGAATTGAAGCTCAAATGATTATTATCTTAAATTGTAGACAACATATGAATATGAGGCAGAATATACTCGAATGAGAGGCCAAGAGTACAGTCGGTTTCACGGCTACGCATATGACGGCATTTGGGCGATCGCTTTCGCCATTCGATCAGTTCATGAAAAGCTACGATCTATGAATTCCCCGCTGACTCTAAAAGACTTTCAAAGAAAAGATCCATTTTGGGCGCAACTCTTCAAAGAAGCTCTGAATGAGACGCAGTTTAATGGCGTTACTGTAAGTCATCTTCAAATCAATTGCGATATTAAACCCCTAAACAACACTTCTTTCTATTCTGTCAAATACTGTATTATTTTCTTATTAGAAATATTTTGATATGTATGCAGGGTCACGTCAGCTTTGATAAGGGGGAGCGCAGGGGTGTTATCCTTCTCAAACAATTTCAAGGTTTGACATCTAATGACAATACCTTTGATTCAAAACTAATCTATAAATCACTTCAAATATTCTTTGAATTTTAGGGGAAAAGGAATACAAAATCGGTGAATACCACACAACCACTGATACACTTGACTTCAGAGGAGCTCGAATTTCGTGGAGAGGTATTTGACTTTTACTACTTTTCAATTAAAATAAGAACAGTTAAACTAATTGTACCTTCAATTTAATAGAGCGTACAAATTTTTCCTAGGATAATAGCTTTTACTGCTAATAAGAACATTTGTAGTCAATTTGGTTGTCGTCTAATTTCATTAATTCATTAAATTTTCTGACTTTTATTTTGGAACTCATTTTCACAAATATTTGATTAATAAGTTTTTATTTCAAATAATGACATAAATGAGAGACAAACCATTTATTAATTTTTATGAAAATCCTTTTGAAAGATATAAGCAAATGAAAATGTATGCAATTAAATGAAAATGCAATGTTATCATGCTAGTTTACTTTAATTGTTATTAAAGTAAGTGTACTTGTTACTTTTAAATTGCTACTTAAAACTTTTAAGTGACAATTTAAAAGTAAAAAGTAGAGTTTTAGTGCGCTTTTTCATTTTGTCCTTAAATAACAGTAACTAGTTCATAGGTAAATAAATTAGTGGAATAGTAAATTTTTCACCATTTATATAAGTTGTATCATGGTTAATGAAAAAAATCTCCACTACAATGAAAAGTACTGAACACAAGACTATCCATAAAAGTGTAAACATTTTGTTTTATTATTTAATTGACATTTAATATTGATTAGTGATTATTCCTTGCTCAAGTTATTATTTGTTTAGGGTGAGACGCGATTCTTAAATTTTCATTTCCTAAATAATGATATTTTAAAACAAGGTGGGTGGGTGGGTGGGTGTAAAACGAAACTATATACTACACCTACTGCGTAAATGTAGTGAAAATTTTGCATATAAGAAAGTAGCTTGATAACATTATTGGATTTGTTGACTTTAAAAGTTATCAAAATAAGTTTCAAATAAGTTTAACAAAATATTCATTTCAAACTTTGTAAAATCAACCTGGACAATATCACAAAATACCAATATTTTCTCTTCAGATTCTTATACTATTATATAATATATAAAAAGAGCTTTCAAATGAGACTCACATTAACTATGGTATTTTTTGGGGATCATGGTCAAATCGATGATTAAAAAATTAGTCGTCGATTTTTATCACAATATAAATGTTTGGATTATTTCCTTGAGTAAACATATTAATTAAAACTAACTACCAGGATGTTTTAGAATTTTTGGAATATCTTTATTCGTTTTCATTTTATTTGGATTCAAAGTTTGAGATTGAAAAAAGCTCCTAGAGCAAAAAGAGCAAAAGTTATTAGAAATAATTTTTAATAACATATAATTAAATGACTCATAGATTGTTATAAAACATTTTTATTTTATTTATTTAATATAAAAATCAAAGCCTAAAATCCTCTCTAAATATTCTTAAGGAAAATTGTTTTTGAGACTTTATAAAGTGACTATGCTCACCAGGGAAAATTTTATATAATATATTCAGCTATCGTAATAAAATTTATGTGGTTGAATTCAGAATGAAATGCTAAATTATTATTTGAAGTTAGTTTCTGCGTATGGACATGTCCTTGGTCAAAAATCGGGGATCAAAATTAGTTAAGAACTCATTGGAAAGCTTTAAAGAAAGCTTTAAATATAAACTTGAGCTAGCAACATTATTAACTTTTCATTAGTAATGTTTATATTTTTAGACTCATTAGTATTCATTCAATAAATAATATTTGAGAATCAAATTATAGTAAAAATGAGATAAACAAATGAAATTAATAATAGTTTTTTCATTGATTACTATGACTAACTTATTAGTAATGTTGCTAGCACAAGTTTATAATTAAAGCTTTCTTTAAAGCTTTCTGAGAATCTTTAACAGATTTTGATTGCTGATTTTTGACCAAGGACATGTCCATACGCAGAAACTAATTTCAAATAATAATTAAGCGATTCATTTTGAATTGAACCATAAAAATTTTATTACAATATCTGAGTATATTATATAATATGTTTCCTTGTCAGATGAAAGTTATCCTAATCATTTTGCTTTATTCTTGTATATTATAGCTTTTTTTTATGGAGGATTTAAATTTTATAAGACTACTCATAAACTAAAAAATACAAATTTTCATTAAATTTAATTAATAATAGCATTATTTGTTTTAAATTGAACTAGATGTTTTATAGAAACTAAATAAATTTTGTTATGAATTTGTTAAATTTTGTCCTTGACATTGCAATATTAGTATCTAGGAACATACTCTACTAATTTGTTTAATGGGAAATCAAAATTCTCATTCGTTTCATTTATTCATTTTAGGAAAAGAATTTCAATTATTTTAAGTGTTATTAAAAGCTTTGATTCAAATTTGAATTGAAGTCTCTTTTCATTCAGTTTTTATCTATTTTTGAAACACAAATCACCGCTAAATAAGAGATAAATGTAAAGAAATCGTTGCAAATAAAGAAGTTTATTCTCTTCTTACAGTTCTTTGAAATTTCTTGCGACCAATAATCAAGAATAAAAGATACAAGAGTGCGAAAAACCCCCGAAGACTAAGAGTCTGTGTCCTAAATTATATTTTATTATCATAAATGAATTTTGAAGAAGGTCACTTTTATTTTCAAAAGCAATAAAACTATTCAATACTTTTTAGATAAAGTTTAACTAACTTGATCATTCTAAAATTAATAGAATATTATTTCTTAAAGAATTTTGATCTCAAAAGTTGTTTTTTCGGAGAAATTTTATTTATATTTTAGTAAAAAACGTTTTGCAATACTCTTCGGACTTTCATTTAATGGATATCTTATCGAAAAAAGAGAAATCATTGAAATCAGTGAAAGAATTGATGTCAAAGATTTGTCTTAAAGTTTGAGAGACAGTTAAAAACATTTGGGATAACTTAAAGTGAATGCAATATTTCATTCATGAATAAAATAAAAAAAATCCCCAAATTTAGGCATTTCTTTAGTTCAGCGAATCTTTGATTCATTGAAATATTGGATAAGTTTTGATCGATTGGCTATTTTTATAATAAAAATTATATTCACTTTTATAAAAACGAATATTTCGTATATAAGAGAAGTCTATAAAATGCGGTTCATTTCGAACGAATTTCTAAATGTTTTTCTGTAATAAAATTGAATTCTTCGCGGAAAAGGGTTTAGGCTTTTGATGGTTTTGTGAACCTCTGAAACCTTTTGACATTTGAAAGTATTGTTAAATATTGAAATCGACTATAAATTCCAGTAAATATTCTCTGAGTTCTGAATCTTTCAAATATATTTTCATTTCATTGAAAAGAAAATCATTTAATTTATTGAAAGTTTGTCATCAATTCATAAAATAATTACTTTATTTGAAGTGAACTCATTTCTCACTAACCTTTCAATTGAAAGAATTAAAAGACAAAAATCAATTGAATCACAATTTCAAAAGAAACTGTTTTATTAAGTTTTCTTGCTTGTTACTTTTAATACTCCTACTACTTTTTCTATTCTTTTGGTGTAGACCTAAATTTACTATTTTTATATAGATTTGTTGTTAAATGATGAAAGGCTACTATTGAAAATCCATAAAGGTGATTTTGGAACATAAATTGATATTTTCCAGATTATT
>JAQIXI010000773.1:0-18522 GCA_034700165.1 Galumnidae sp. Gr-Ori-00277 | reverse complement strand
TTCATTTAAACGTTAATTAAAAGTTATTGAATTCAAATAAATTGGTTTTTAGTGACTTTAGAATATAATCGGAAATAATTATAACTCATTTGATTTTTAAGTAAAATAATAAATTAAATTAAAAATCCATCGAATGTTTGGTTAAATCTTTACTCATTTTATTTTGAATTTAATTGACAGCAATTTTAAAGTTAGAAATCATTTCAGTGAAGAATTTGTTAAAAATCAGATCAAAAGAAAAATACTAAAACTGATGACAAATATAACATTTGTTGGAAAGTTTTGAATTTTGAATAATAGTGATTACCTTGGTACTTCACTTGAATAAATGGTTCGTTCATCTGACTCTTAAGACATTTTCAAAATCTGATTTAATTACCAAAAAAACTGACTTAAAATCATAAGATTTTAAAATAAAAATAAATCTAAAGTTATAATCAAATGAAGAATTCAAATATAATTTATTATTTTATTAAAAAGTTTATATTTTATAACAAATAGTTTTAATAAAGACTATTAGTAATGAGTGGTTATATTATTAACTGTTTTATATAAAAATATTCTTAAACTAAACTTTTTTAAGCATAAAATTTAGTGTATATTATTGAGTAATCAAGTTCATTTAATATTTACGTTTAATTTAATTTAATTAACTAAAGAGCTATCAACGTTTCAAGTTAGCAAGGTCTTTATTATTAAACTCAAAGTTTTAAATTGAAATATAGTATTAGCTCTTCTTAAATGGTTGTCATTTCATTTCACTAATTCTTTTTCCTGAATTCTATGTAATTAAAAAAATGAATTTAATGTTAACTTTTGTTTAAATTAAACACAAAATTAAGAGAAATTTAAATTTTATTAAAATCTTCAAAAACTTTCTTTTTTTCGGGTAATTTACATGAAATGAATGTATTATAACTGCAATGCAAATACAGATTACTTCTATTTAGGCATAAAATGTATATTAATTGCAAAATGGCATCAAATTTATTAATAATTAAATATATTCGATGAGAACTACTGAAAACATGAGACTTAACAGAACGAAGAGCCGGTCAGTTATGGGTCAGCGCTACAAATAATAACATCAACAGAAAGCGGTCGTTACCTGAGGTAACTCTTATTTCGTTATCAATTGAATCCAATTTTAAAAAGAGATATTCTTAAAATACAAAATTCAAGTCGAGGACATTCAAAAGCCCTTTTGAGTCTCACGTCAACTGAAAATCTTTTAATAAGAAATCGAATAAATATTATAAATTGGCGAAAGTTTTGAATCCAAGTTTAGAATTTAGAAAAAGAAGATCTATTTATATAACAATAAAACGAATGAATAGAAAAATCGTTTAACAATTACAAGAATTATAATATAATACATAATTAAAGCCAATTCTAATTCAACTGCCATTAAAATCAAATCAGATTAGAATACAAATAAGTGTTTCAAACGAATATAATTTTTGATAATATATCGAATGAAAACAAAATCATTTATAGAATTGGTTTCTCATATAATAAGGTTTTAAAGAGGAGTCAATTGTTGTAATCGTTTAATGATTGCAGAATAAAATAGTGATTCAATGATTGACTGAATTTATGGACTCATGATTTGAAAAAACGAATGAACTCTTCTTTGTTAATGAAATACCCAAAAGAATGTAATTTTGTTAAATTGAATTCAAATAAATTGTATTCTTTTTGTATAAACTATAAACGACCGGTTTTTTGATAAAACTATCGATAAATAATTTTTCAAATCTTGGTCACTTTTTCTCCGATCACTTGTGGATTGTTTTTGCGTATCTCTTCAGCGCCGTGTTCTCTATAGTCGAACGTACAGTTGTGTTCATTGGCATAACGATGGCTACTACAGAAAGTGCCTCCACATCGACAGGGAAACCCTAACAACAATAAATCACATTTAATACAATATCAAACAAATTACTGTTTATTCAGATTACAATCAAAATCTTATAAATGTTTCAAATGTAGGTTCGATTCACTCATTCATTTCGATTGCAATCAAAATAAAAAATGTTTCAAAAATTAGGTTAAAAATGAGATTAAATCTAAATGAGCCTAAAGTCAAACTAATTTCTGTCACTCATTAAATAAGTAATCAATAATCTATTAACTAATTATTGTATTCTTACCGATGACGCCGACACTGACTTTGCATTTCGTGCATCTGTTCTTCTTCTTCTTTTGTGTCTTCGGAGGATTTGATTCAGTTTGAGGTTTTGTTGGCGTCGAGCTATTGCTAGAATTGCTTTCAACGGTAGCGTTGCTTACATTTGATTGATTACTAGAATCTTGATTTTCAGAACCCTTTAATAAAAAAATATGTTTTAAATATTAGATGAAAAGTAAAGCAATGAAATAAATCGACGAACTTCTAAACTATCAGTTTTTTGTAGATCTGAGTCATTAGAAGTTTGTTGAGAAGCGTCAGTTGCGCTCCCGTTTTGTTTGACCGATAAGTCAGTATTGGAGTCATTCAAGTTTTGTTCGTTTGGGTCACTCTTTTGATCGACATTTGAATTTGAGTTTTGGTCCTGAATTTGGTTTTCATTGTGGGTTAGGTCTTCATTTGGAGTTTCATTTTCATTCTGATCACTAATTTTGGGTTTCTTTGAACTCTTTTTGTTTTGTTTTTTGTTTCGTTTCATTTCTGTCACAACAACTGATTTCAATGGATTTTATACTCGAATACTGACTAACGGTTTTTCAATAACTTTTAAACTAATAAATACTAAATACTGAGTGACTAATATTGTTGTCACAAATGAGTCAAATATTAAACCTATTATTATGTTATTCAGAGATTAGATAAGTTTACCTCCAATTTTGTCATAAATTCTTGAGCTGAAGCTATTATCGCAGTTGGAATCGTCGGCGAAGCAGTATTTAAGCTGTTTTCAAAAGTGGTGGTCAGGAGTGGCAAAGTGCCGGAAGAGTCCGTTAACTGCGTCGATATCGGGCTATTTCTACCGGCGGACGAGTGACTCACCGACGAAGACGACGATTGGCTTAGTTGTGACGACGGCGCCGACTGTTTTCTTTTGACCGCATCCTTATAACATTTGGAACAGAGACCATCACTCGATGGGTTGCCATAAAAACCACAGCCCGAACGGCAAAGGGAAGGGCTCTGAGACATTTGATTGGTATCCCTCTCCATTTAGTCACTAATCGTCACTCAATTCAAATCCTTTAGTTTTTTTCAACACTAAACAAATAATAATACAATTAATGTCCACTCAATTAAACATTAACTCAAAATTAAATTCAAATCAATATTTTGTTTCAAAAGTTTAAACGTTTGGCGAGAAATACAAAAAGTGTGACACAGAAGTGCTAACCATTACAAACATCTCAAATGTGGGACAATATTTGAATTAATGGATTGGTTTCATAGCAAAAGGCGAACATAACTCGAGACTAATAGAGGACTCACTTATACTCGAAAGGCCTTTCGTTTATCATATGATTCCAGTCTTTTATCTCTACAGCTTTGAGTCAACACAAGGCCAACAAATTCTAGTTTTGACTCATTTTTTTCAAACAAATAACTGTTAATCAAATGAGAGATTTGTTAGGAATGGGACAAAACATTAGTTCGAAACACTTTCGACTTAATTATTGGATTACAATTGAATCACAATTTCATATTTCATTTATTTTTTTAATTTGTTTAAAAACACTTATATTACGTCACAAATCGTCAAACATTTGCATAAATATTATTCAAAAATAAAAAACTAGTGTTAAGACAATATTAATACAAATCAAATCAAATGCCACTAATTAAGAGTCACTTCTTATTTCAGACAAAAGACTTTATATTTAAAAAGAAATATAAGTGAAATGTTTTTGAAATCTCATGAAATGAGTCATTATTTTGAGAATTGAATGCATTGAAGGCAATACTCTTTCATATCTGCATTTCAGACGTTTTTCACGTGAAAGACATCGGATAAAGAGCTCAAATATTTTCGGACTTTTTGGCAGTCATTCCAACATTTATTTATCAAATTATTGGCGAATTTATATCAAACAAACACTTATTATGTATTGTAGTGAAGAACAACACCTTTAAGGTTAACCTTTCATTCAATGATAATCAAGAATAGGTTTGGCGTTTGGGTTAAGGTCTTCACTAAACATTTTCAAAAAGCTTTAACTATCTCTAAGAATGGGAACAAATGAGTGGTCATTACTTCTGAGTAAATCTAAAAAAGTGGACACAAATAATACGCATTTCGAGTGAACCCAATATTGGAGTCAAAGGCTTTCAATTAAAATCAATATAAAAGTTGCGGTCATTTCAATATTTCCGATCAATTATTAAAATCTATTAGTATTTGGGTGTGGACTCAATGGAGAGACAATACGACAATACCTTTGAAATAAAATTAAAATAACACTCCATTTGTAACACAAAAACAAATTTTAATGAAATGTAAAACACTTTCAATTTATTAGTCAATGAGTTTTCACTATTTTAACAAAAAATTTAATTTAAACTTTAATTTAAACTTATTTCTGAAGGAATTTAATTAAATTCACTTAAATTAAAAGTCGTATCGAAAGAGGAAAGACATTTAAAATTGTATTTAAGACAAACAGTTCACAAAACATAGCATTCATTGACTCAAAAACCATTGAATGAGTCGACAGTCTCTGCACTCGTCTATGCATTCAAACCAAGAAAATGGCGACAAATCAACACATTTGACATCATTTGCATTACATTTAATCAAATTAACATTTAATTAAAACTAATTTAAAAACTTAAACAAAACCTAATACTCAGTCAATGATTTAATTCAATGAATGTTAAATAATTACTGAATTAAATATAAAATAAAAGACGAGAAAAATGGTTACCTTTTGATTGAAGTGGAGATGCAGTCAAATAATAGTAAAGTATTGCGAACTCAAACACTCAGAGCTTTAGTGAACGAACAGTGAGTCCAACACTCGTAACAGTAAGTGAAGCACAGCTGAGATAGTCGTCAACTCAAACCAGTTTCACAATAATATTAAAGCGCAGCCAATGGTAGGACTCCTCTAATATTACGTCCATTTAAACAGTGTTTAAAAGTGCCCCCAATTCACGCTCTTATGATTAAAGTTTACTTCCAATTCACTCACAAATCAAAAACCCTTTTTTAATTACAGACAACAGTTTGTGAGCATAACTTTCAATGTTAAGCACCGATACGTCATCTCATGTGATGCTCACCAATACGTGTGACTCAATCGCATTGACTTTTATTTAATTCTAAATTCTGTTTATGTCATAACTCTCTTCACTCCCTCACTCTCTCTCTCGTCTCTCTCTCTCTCTCCCACTCTTTTTCCGGACGTTTTGCCAAAAATTTGTTACTAAAAGATAATGATTTTTAGACGAAAGTGTTTTCCCAAAATATTTTGAATGAAAGGCAGAACTTATAATAAACGGAATATAAGTTTATTTTCTTCGAATTATGAAATGTTTATAAAGTATTGCGTTTTCTTTGAGGCTCTTCTCTGACCACTCATTCACTATAACTCAAAAAGACAAGAGTTATGAGTGATTCACACTTTCGACTTAAAGGAGGAAATCCTGCGATAATTAGTTAATTGTCATAATATGAGCTGAACTAGATCATTGTTTATCACTGATAAGTGTTATCAGTGTTAACTATTATTAATTTTTAAACTATTTATTAATTAAAACAAAACTTTTATAAAAGTATTGGTCGAAGAACTTAATCCTTAAAACGGAGTAAAAGAAAATATAAAATGATTTATAAGTTATTGATATAATCTATATTTGGTTCAAACGAGTAATGACTGGTATTTCTCTGAATCACATTTTTTTATCGCATTTTAATTCATTTTATGACAAATGAAACTAATTTATGACAAAATGTTTTGCAATTTAACTGATTTTTGGAAATAATTATCGCAATTAAAATCTTCAAACTTTTGTCAAACACTTTATTCTTTCTATAATTTAATATATTCTGAATTATAGTTCATTTCTATTAAATTTCCTCGTTTTTTGTTTAACCCTATTTTTAGTTGAATATTAAATGAACAATGTTTTATATAAAAGAACAAGGGTATTATATGGTATAATTTATACCATTTCTCTCGAATGAAATTATAATTACAAAATTGTTTTAAAAGTGAGTATAAAAGTATTAATTTTTAATTTAATTAACAAAAAATTAAATAAAATTTAATGAAAAAAGTTTTAAATATCATAAAAAAGGGTTATTTATCTGAGTTTACATTATTTTGCAAAATAAAAGTTTAGTCAGGAGTTATATGACCTCAAACCGATTCTAAAAATGATTGTTAATATTGTTAGGAATGTGTCTGAGGGGTGACTAAGGGGTGACATTCCCTAACAATTGGACAACAAATGGCTAACAAATATCAACGAAATTCTTAGATTATTGGCTTTTGATGAAAACAAATGATGTAATGATGTCTCAGAAGATGTTTAAACAAACCTCAACTAATAATAACTGTTGGCAGAGATCATAAACGACTGTTCAATGTTTGTGGTTTGAGGTCAACGGTTTATAGCGAACGCTCTGACTCTGACTTTGACTCCAGTCATAAGTTCGCTAACTTTAGAAGCGCTGTCTCTTCAGTTGTCGCACACATTCTTATCTTCTTTTGACCTTTACTTCAATTAAATTAAAATATCGATTGAATTACGTAAAGAGTCTTTACTTTTGGTAATCCAATGACATTAAAGTTATTGTTTTCTATTCATTTATTAAAAGAATATATACTTAAAATTTTAAATATTATTTTCTTTATTAGATTTAATGAAATGTCAATCATATGATAAATGATTATTAATTTAATAACATTTTAATATAATTTAGGATTCGATGCAATCAATAATTTAAAAATTCTGATTTGATTTCTGATTGAAATTATAATACATTATAATTATTAATAATTAATAATAAATTAAAATTTTTGTAAATATTATTTACACCTAATAATAGTTAATAGTTTTTAATCAAATTATCGATTATTTCAGTTTAAAGATCTATCGTTTTGACGACATTTTCTAACCAATCACTTGATTCACAAGACTTTTGCCAAAAAGACGACAATTTTAACAAATGATAGAAAAAGATTTGTTGAAAACAGAGAATCGATTTAACGGTTAATAACAATAATATGAGTTTCAGACAGTCTTTTCGAGACTTCTTTTCAGAATTATTTTGTTTTGTGTTTTCTTTTTGTAGATTTGATTCATTTGATTCATGTCATGGTTTTCTTGTATTAGAATTTAGTCCCAAACTATCGGTGCGTTTGTGTCCAAAGGAAGACACAGTTTTATTGTCACAAAACGTTTGATTTCAAAGATGTGTCTGTTTTGAGTGCGAAATGAAAAAAAAGTGCAGAAAATATGAATTCATTATTCGATTTAAAGAAATATAATTTCGTTAATAAATTTATTTTAGTCTTAAATAATGCTTTAAATGGTTTCTTAAATAAAATCTGTGAGTAAATACAACTTATGGTTAGCTGTCTCTCAAATGCACTTTCAATAGAATATCACATTTTATGAACATTTTTTAAAAATTAAGTCAAATAATTAAAACTAATTAAAACATTAAATAATAAAATGAATAAATAAATGCAAAAATTGAAAAAATTTCAAATGCTTTGACACCAAAATAAGTGATCAAATGATGAATTAAATTACAGAAAATTAATAAATATATGGTTTCCTTGAAGACAATAGAACTGTCTCTTTGGTTGGAAACACTATTAGTTAAGAAATTCTTAATCGTTTCAACTAATAATAAGAACCCAAAGTTGTGTCCTCTGTATTGTCAAGTAATCAGATGTCTTCAACGATTGTACTCAAATACTGATTGCCAGAAGTATGAACTGTGGTTGTAATTGGAGTGTTGGGGGCTTTGGACTGTTGGGGCTGTTGTAAAGATGGACGGGAGAAGAAACAAAACAAAACAGAGATGTGTTATGTCTGGACTCTAAAATATTTAATACACTAATTTGCATAACAACTGCAATACACTTAACGCCAATTAACTGAATATTAGTTAAAATGATTATTCAGTTTAAGAAAAGAATGTTTTACTAAGAATTGCTTAAATGAAAAGACAGTCACATTGGGCTCAGAATAAGTGAGTTTTGGTGGGCATAGCGTCCAAATAAACCGACTATAAGCCAAAGCCCCAAAAGCAGTGATATGTTATGATAGGCCACAGCAGACAAACACTTTCTCAGACTTTTTTTAATGAAAAGCAGAACAACTACTCACCACTTCTGGCTCTACATTCTCTCCGACATCTGAACATTCACTCGAACGGGAATAACGCGTTGAACTTCTACTACGTATTGGAGTGGTTGGACAGGCTTTTAATTAAATTATTTTAGTTTCGAGTCATTCAACGGTATAGAATTACCGATATCTCCACTTTCACTCGATTCTGTGATAGAAGGCGTTCCTTCTGTATGTGTTGGAGTCGATGTACCAATACTGTGAGGAGGTGTCCACGTGACTGTACGAAGAGTTGAGCCTAAGCCAGAAGAGGTGGCAGACGAACAACTGCTGGTGACACTACTCTCCGATTCGGTGAATGCAATTTGCGATACGCTATAAGTTTTGATTTAGAATTTATTAAATCAATTCTTATAAAAACAAAAACAAAATTTTGGCAAAAATGTCGTCTCATTCAGTGAATAGTTTTGACGCAACAAATTATATAATCAATTATTTGTCACAACTTTTGTTTGGAAAGATTGAAGTCTTAATGAATTGGATTGGGAGGGGATATAGTTTTAAGTAGTGACCAATGAGCATGCACATTTGCACACAACCATCCAATTTATCACATTTAAGAGGAAAAACATTGAATAATCATTAAGTTTAAAGTAAAGGAAAATGAGTTTTAATCAATTATTTAATTAAAGTTTTGAAACAAACATTTTTTTAAAAAATCGTAAACAATAACATAATTAACAAAATTTATGATAAAAATGTATATAAAATAATAAATAAGAGATTTATAGTCAAGAGTTAAATCCAATGTAAAGAAATGCAAATTAAAATTCATTTCAAAAGTATTTAAATAAAATTTGTTAAAAAATACTGAATTTAAAAAATTTAAGACTTAATGAATGAGAAAACGATTATTGAATACAATTATAGTATTTAGTGTAATACCTGACGATTTCGCCCTTCTCTGGATGTGTAACCGATTGTTTACTCGCTGCTTGTTTTATAACAACTGTTCTTAGACTCGGAGCTTCTGATGTATATCGGAATTTATTGATGGGTCCACTCGTCGGGAAGGGGTTATTAACTATACGACTAGTATTAGCGTCTAATTGAAAGAAGAATCCGTTAGTAAAAAGAGTAATAAAAGATATGAATGCGAGCATCGCATACGTGGATAATCTTTAATGCCATCGTTGTCAGAGTCACCGGCACTCGACGCCGGTTTCTGACGAACCGGTAATTGAAGTTTACGCTTCGATGGCGAGTGTTTTAGAGCTAACAACCAATTAAATACTCCGATTACTATTTTTTGACTTTTGATCGAAAAGAATCAATGAAAAAATGGAAGCATTTGTCACAAACAATACATTTCGTATTAAAATTAGGATTAAAATAAAAGGCATTTAAAAAGTAAACAAATATTTTGACAAAAAGTAAGCGAACGATAAAGAAAAGAGTGAAGTGAGTCATACCCATACCTATATAGCTGGAGACCAGGGTTCGAAACTTACGATGAGGGCCTTTGATTTCAGGCAAATCAACTGCATTTGGGTTTAGGTTAGGTTTGAGAGAACGGAAGCACAGAAAAGATCACAACAGAAATCGACAATTTTTTTTTACATCGCATTAAAGCATTTGGTGTTAGTTTTTGGCCATCAATTGAGACATAAATTATGGATTAGTCATCAGTTAGTGTTTGGAACAATCAAAAGAACAGTTTAAATGAATTTTTCGATCAATTTTTGGTTTTAAGGGTTTAATAACAAATTGTAATAATTGGGTAAAATTATATAACTGTCCACTCATTTTAACACTCATTTGTCAGTTAGTCTGATATGACATTCATTAGAAACAAATCAAACTTTAGTTACGGTTCGAACAAATTTTTTGTTAAATCTGATACCGATTTCTAATTATTTACTTAATTAAAATTAACATTTGTTCGTAACATTCCTACTGCCAAACAAGTGCTTAATTAATGCTCACATTTATTACGATATTCACCAAATCATAAAACATAAGAAAGTGTCAACACTTACGCGAAGGAATTTTTTTGAAGACAGTTTTGGCCATAAAGTCTAAAAATCTTTGGGCATAAAATCCTGGTTTGTGTACAGAAATCGAGTCCTTTAAGAATATTTTATTCAATAAATAAAATATAAAATAATTGATATAATACCCCGTCGTGTAAAAGGGCTTTCCAGGTGTGTTCAACCTTTTTCTTGAATCGATAGCTTTGCAATATATCTATGATTCCTATAAATAAAAGCAGTCGCTCTCCTTTCGAATTTCGAGCCGGTATTCCGCCGGCGCTGTAATAAAATATTTGTCGATTAAAAAACAATTACCAAAAATAAATAGAGGTTTGAATCCAACAAAAAAAAGTCTTTTTAATGTATTTATGACTCATAGAAACTATTGTGTTGTCATTCATTCAAAACTGAATTATTTTCATTTCGATGTATTTCTGCTTATTTTGAAAATAATTCAATTTTTACTAATAGATTAAAAATACTTACGGAATGTCTTCTTCCTGATCAATGGGTTCGATATCTGCTTGAATCGATTCAAGAGCTGTAGAATAAGCGGCAATTCTTTGCTTATTAATAGATTTACTTCGACTTAAATTAACAGAATTTCCTTGATTAGAGTCGTTAGTCTTATTATCACATTTCTCTTTATTGTCATCACATTCTTTGATTTCTTTATCCCTTCTTCTTTTGTATTCTGCCTGTGCGGCCTCAGCCATGGTTTTGGAGTGGGCTTCTCTGGACTTAACTCTCTCGTCTGCTGCCAAATCTAGATTATGAATACCGACTAAAAGGCTGTAATCCATTATTTTAAAGCTCTCTAATACTCTGCAGTCGCGTTGCATTGTTTTAATCAAAGCGGTATAAGTTTCGGCCTCAAGAAGTATACCCTCTGAGTGGTGTTCCATAAAATCCAAGTCTTTATAAGTGGGGGACTCTTTTTTGCGCTCATATTTATTTGCTTTTCGTTTATATGTCGATCCTTTTAAGTCATATTTTTGATGCATTTTTATAAAAGACGGCAAAAGATTATTCATTACAATTATTCTAACATTTTTTCCGCCGCATATATAACAGTATTGACCAAAAAATTTAGGTAAAAGTGTTCGCGGATTTTGATTCAGATTCTATTGAATAATTAAATTTCATTAAAAAATAATCGGTTAAAATGATTGTCCATTCATACCATATAGTATCCAGGCAGTAATTTGAGAAGAAATTCCGCCTCTTTGTGCTGAACTGTTTTAATGATGAACTCGTCATCATTTGTCAGATAAAAGACAGAACCGGACGCTCCGGGATTTGATAGTTCTCTGAGGGGTTCGTTACAAACTGAGAGGAGAAAGTCGTCGGGTTGTATACCAAACAAATCTCGAAAATAACGGAAAGCAATCGGAGCGTAAACTTTGAATTTGAAATCTAAGTAGTGATGAGCCGGAGTTGTATTACTGCCCTCTTTATTGAACGAAACGGTTTCCAATTCCATAAAGTCTTTCATTAGTAAATCGCGTTCAGGTTTAGAGGCAAGACTTCCGACGGCGTGACCGATACCCAATTGAATGGATCCCATTATTTGTGAGGTCTGTATCTTTTTAAAAGTGACGATACCGTCTTCATCAACCCGTCTGTGCCCGATCTTCCTTTCTTTGTCCATTTTCTTCCGATCAGCAGAAGAAGGACCCGGAGTTAGAGGCGTTTTTGGTCCTGAGGTCTGACTTCCATCTGAAACATCGATGGGCGCCAGTATTGGAGGCGGTCTTCGCTTTGGTGTTTGGTTTGTCTGATTTGACGGATCCTTTTCTGTGACACAAAAATTTTATTTTATAAACACTTTTATTATAATTTATAAGAAAAACTAAAAAAGTTTATCAAATTGTGATTTAAATTCATTTAAAAGACATCAAAATCAACAGTAAATGACATTTCTTTGAAAGGAATTGAATTAAACTTAAAAACAAAATTCAAAGCAAATGGAGTTATATTACAATTAATTTGTTTAACAAATCTATATATAAGTTGAATATAATTAAATAAATACCCGATTGACTCATATTTTCGTCATTGAATTGATTTTGTGTTAGTATTACATTGTTTTGAGTATTTGGTCTAAAGTGAACATCACTTTCAATATCAGCCATCTTTACAACAGACACCACAACACAACACAACACAAACACTACAACAGAGACACCACTTTTACACCACTTTTCAAATTCTTTCCTCTAATTTAACACAAATTAAATGTTTAATCATTTACTGATAATTATTATTAAAAATTTAAAGTAATTTTCCTTTAATTCCTTTATTTACTTTCAAAGATCTCAATATTTAGTAATATTTAAACTAAAGAGCAGTTCTTTTTGTGTTATCATAAAAAATAGCTTGGTAGTTTTTTTGCATTAAAAATTCAAATATTTTATCTTGATAATTATTATTTGATTCTTTTTTAGAGAATTTATAAAGGATCTTATTTGTGTAATTTATTAAAATTAAATTCTATTTATTATCTAAAAATAGTAATTTATTTTTAAATATTTTAATAGGATTTTTGAAATTTAATTTAATCTTCAAATAAATTTTTATTAAATTTCAATAAACTTTAAGATATGTTTCGTTTGAATTTGTATTACAGATTCAAAGAAAATTAAATTCAAAAAAAGGCAAAACCATTGAAAATAAATTATTTATTATATAATATTTTTTAATGAAATAATACAATATATGAATATTATTGTAAGAAAAGTCTCCCAAACTTTGTGTCAAATAATTTCATTTTTTGCTCGAATTTTATTAATAGTTTTTTAATTTTCAAAAATAATGAAAAACACAAAACAGTCGTTGAAATTAAGATTTGTTGTCATTAAGTCATTTAATAGACGACAAATTAAAAGGTTATTCAAGTTTTAAAAAATAAGTTTGAAATAACTGTTTTGAGACTTCACTGATGACATCATTTCAATTGAATTCAAGAGTTTTTCATTGATTTTGTCCTCAATTATCTTAAAATAGAAGATTTCCTTAAATCAACAAAAGATTTTTGTAAATTATTGCAAACTATCATTAATTGGCTTAAAATTCAATAAAATGTATAAATTGGGATAAATGTAATAAAATTTAATGAATTAATTTAAATACAAAAAATTCAAAACAATTCAAAAGAAAATTTTATGGAAAAATTGTCGTTAGTTTTCATACTTTTCAACATTTGTTTCGATTAATTTCGTTAAAATCAATTAAATTCCAAAACAAATGTTCGAAGAATTTCCAAAAATTTGAATTTAAGAGCAATACTTTATTAAACATTTTGTCGTCTGACAAAAGTGTCAAAAGTTATGAGTCATAACATTTGTCCAAAATTTCTGATCGAAATTATTTATTTCAAGAAATGGTCCAATAAATCAAAAATGAATTTTATTAAAAAATTAGTTAATATTAGCTTTTATTTGGTCTAAAATTCAAAATATTCTTGTAATCCATTTTAATCTTCGTTCTTAACGTCCACTCCATTGTTAACCACTTTATCGTCGGTGGGTTCAGCCGTTTTACTGCCAGACTTTTTCTTTTTCTTACCGGTCTTATGGCCCACCGCTCTATTAAGAAGTGCTTTGATTGAGTCATCTTCTATATTATATTCGCTTTTGTATTGATTTGAATCAATGGGAAGTCCGGTAATCTTATGAGAACCGGAAGGCATCAGCAAAACTGTAAATTTAAACTGAGCCACGAATTCGTTCTCTTTTTCGTAGAGAACAGTAAACGGTTCTAATAGTTTGTGATTAACGCACTCTAAGACCCCCATCCGGGCCTTTTTCTCCTCTTCAAACGCTCTAAGAGTGAACGGCATATTCCCAAAGCGTTTGTCGACATCGCTATAGAAGGCTCGCGAGGCCTTCATTTTTAACTGATAGACTTCATCCGTCTTCTTATATACTGTTGTTTTTGCGTCTAATTCTCTGCCCTTTTGAACAAATAATAAAATACATTAAAACTAATTTCATAGAAAATGTAATTCATTAACCAATTTATGTCATTTAATATAATTTAGTAGAACTCAATTAATACCACATTTAATACATTGAATGACATTTTTTTGATTTTAGACATAAAATACAATTTTATTTATTTTTTGTATAATTAATATATGTTTTGTTTATTCAATGTTTTCTAAAAAAAACTAAACTATTTATTGTGAAAAGTTGTCAGTTTATGCTAATGTCTAAAAGGGTGTATCACTATTACCAAGATAATGTGTCTTTAAATATATCATTGATTTATTTGAAGGTACTGTAGGCGAGGTTTAAAAATATGAAAATAGAAAGAATACCTTTCCCTCTCCTGTGCTAATGAGGACATCGATGGCATAAACTTCATTGACTTCAAATTCACACTTTTCGTGGTCTTTCTTTTGAGCCTCAGTCGGGTTCTGTATAATAGACTTTTCGCCATCGATTCTAAACTGTTTGAGTTGATGGGAAAGCATTCCTGAGATGGGCTTACATTTGAACGATTCGGACACTTTTTGAATGGCATCAGTGACCGCATTGTTCTCAGAGCCCGGTCTCACGATTCTGAGGGCCGCTTCAGCCGCGTTATGGGCCGCAAGTATAACATCAGCCTTACGTCCCTCCACTTTAATGTCAAGGGAGGCGCCCACCACTAAAGTGTGGGCAACCACTGCTATAAAGCCATCGATATGTGCGCCCAAATCACTGAAACCAAATTCAAGTTAATTATAAATCAATGAAATGAATGTATAGACAAAGGCTTACAGTTTGACGACATCCCCGTCTTTAAGGATGTAATCGACTTCACTCTTAAGGGGAGAGAAGTGACAAATGCAGTTATTCACCGAAACACACGTCGGGAATGCAATCCCTTTCTTCAGCTCTTTTTCTTTTTTAAAGACTTTTCCGGTCTCTTCATTGATGGCGTTATCGCCAAAATCGCAGATATTTCGGACACTTTCACCGGTTTTGCATTTATCTATTAATTGCTTCAAAACGCCTGAAATTGAAGTGAAAAACAAAAATCAAATAAAATGCAAATATTGAACACAAATGTTGAACACGTGTTGAATGAAAGTCAAAGAAACATACGGTTAACCATTTCTCCGGCCATTTTATATTTGGTCACAACGATGTCCGTTGCGATTGTCTTCTCCTCTAATACTTCTTTGTCGGCCATTTTGGCGCTTTTCAATCAATTAAGATCTGAACAGAAAAAGAATTTAAAACAAAATAATTATTACATCAAATCAAACACTTCTTTATTCGTAAATTATTATAAAAATTACGTCAAATTTAAGTCAATATTTTGTTTAATTTAAAAATTATAATAAAAAGTGTAATAAAAATAATTATTAAAAAAAATGCTTTTTTAAAACAAAAGTTTAATTAAATTTAATAAAATTATATAAAATATGAATAAAAAGTAAAAGAAATAAAAACAATAAACTGACAAAATATTTGTGCGGAACCGGTGTTTGTCCGGCAATTTGTGTATTGAGAGCGCAAAAAGTGTTTGAAAGACATGCGCGAAGTTTAACGACTCTTCCGCTAAACAAGACTTACAACACACGAATCGACGACATATTTCTTTCTCTTTGGATTCGCACGCATTCAAACACTATTGAAATGCCTGTAAGTCTTAAATATTTTATTTAATTTAGCCCTTAATTAACACAAATTTCTTTTGATTTCTGTGAGAAGCGGTCACTTAGTGTCCACTTTTCACAATTTGATCACTTTTTCATTAAATAATGTTTTAATAACAGTTTGTAAACACAATTAAAACCCATTATTAAGAATGTTGTCAAACATGTGCTCTCATATCATATACTCTTCAATGCATTCAATGCTTTCGTTTTGAATGCGTTTTCAGTCTCTTTAAAGTTCACGAAACCATTGAAACGTTTTATATTAAATCAATTAAATTAAACAAAAGTCTAATTTATTTCAAAAATGAGTTCTTTTATCGAAACTATTTTAAAATGTATTCATAATTTTGTAAATAATTGTTTGATTTGTTTGACTGACAGCTCGCAAGAGATTTATTACATCCGAGTCCGGCCGAAGAAAGGCGTAAATGTAAACTAAAGCGTTTGGTACAACACCCGAATAGTTTCTTTATGGACGTGAAATGTCCCGGTATTTCATCGATTGTCCTTTTTTTTGACATTTAATGCTTTATTTATTTGGATAAAAAGGTTGTTTGAAGATAACGACAGTCTTCAGTCACGCGCAGACAGTAGTCCAGTGTAAGGGTTGCTCTACAATATTGTGTACTCCGACCGGAGGAAAGGCCCGACTTAGGGATGGCTGTAGTTTCCGAAAAAAACAACATTAAAATGTTATTTCAATTTTAAAATCATTTCTTTCACTTTTTGTGTTGAATAAAAAAAATTTGAATAAATTAATGAATTTTTCGAATAATTTATTGATTTTATCGAAAGAATTAAAATAACTTTTGGTTATCAACTCTTAGACTGAAAATGTGTTCTGAAAATTGGAAGCATTAGTTGTCACGACTAATGAGTTGTTCCGATGTTTACTTCTAATGAATTACTCCTTTGAGACAATAATAAAGATATTCGATATAATTCTTAACTCAATGTCTGTTCGGATTAACTCTTCTTTTCAATTAAGGAGTAATTGATTTGAGTGAAGAATATTCTTAACCTATTCTCAAGAGTTACCCCTTTTTCCTGAAACTAAAAACTCATATAAAAGGCATCGCATTCTTATATCGATTACAGTTTAGAACCAAAGGTTTGACTAATATTTTCATCTTTTATTCAAAAGTTATTCTTTTTAATGAAATGGATTGGAAAGAGTTTGGGAAATGTGGTCAGTATTACATTTTTGTTAAAATTGGAGTTTCACTCATTTAACGATTTCAAACTCTTTTAGTTTTATTAAGTCTTCTTTAGTTAACAACAAAACTAGAATTTTAAAAAAGTTTTGGAACTGTTTTTAATGTTTTCTAAATGAAATTTTGGTTTATTTAATACTTAAAATATGTGAGTCCTATAAGTTATAACTTATTTAAATTGAATATTAGGTAAAGAAATGGTAGACTTCATCGCAGAATATTTAGAAACGATTAGAAAACGTCGGGTATTTCCAGACGTCAAACCGGGATATATGCGACTATTGCTGCCCGAATCCGCTCCTCTTAATGGTGAGGACTGGGACTCAATATTCAATGACATCGAAAGAGTAATAATGCCAGGTAATTATCATTGTAATTATTATGGTTATTGTTGTCATATTTGTTGCCTTTATTTGCATCGATTTCTTTATTTATTTATTTATTATACAAAAAGAGAGAAAATCTCAAAATTTGTTTATTTAAATATTTAAGGAATGAATAAATAGAGAATTAAATGTATTTCATTTAAGCAGTGATTCTCTTTTAGACACTTTTAGGTCAAATATTTTGTTATAATTACTGAGTGTAGTGACCAAGTTATTCTATTGAATAAGGAATAGTTTCAAATAAATTATTGCATTTTTATACAATTTTATACAAGATGTGAAGAGCAGGGCAGTTCATATTATATCTCGTTTCGTTACTATTTCGTTAATACACTTAACGTGTATATACTTAAATTATAAGTGAGTAAGGAAAGTATAATACTTTCCTTACTCATCCAAATAATTCCAATACATGTACATATATGAATAAGTTTAATGTGCTTGATCATGTCATATAGTTTACGAACGAAATCTTCTAAAAAAAGGTTCCTAAAAGGACATTGCTGCATTTAAGTATTTAAATTAACTTTACCTTATGTTAAGACAAAGGATAGCGATAGGAACGGATAAGCTTGGTGAAATGGCAAAAATACCCTACCTTAGAGCTAAAAAGACCTAATGCTTGTCCATTAAACGCTAATGTTTCAAAATTCTAGGGGTTATTTTGCCAATTTGGTTCCTAGGTGGTATTCGTAAAACAGTGATAGCTTCGATTAATTTTCATGAATTTTTATGAATTTTTCAACGATATGTATTACCATGGTACAATTAAAAGAGCAAAATTAAGGGGAAATTGTACAAAATTGCTCAGAAAGGTCAACTTGCATAACTCAAAAATTAAGCATGATAAAAAATTGTTTTACATTTTATTTTATAGGTCTTAAAACATTAGTCGATACGTGTTTTGGGATTTTTCGATTATCTCTATATTTAACAAAATAATCAAGATAAATCGCAATATTTT
>JAQIXI010000772.1:0-18526 GCA_034700165.1 Galumnidae sp. Gr-Ori-00277 | reverse complement strand
AAAGTCAATCAAATCGAGTGAAGTTTTACTTAACTCCTGCCGAACGACTCGATATCGTTTCCCGTCTGGAAGACGGACAGAGAGCTATCGATATCGCGTCAACTTATGGCATATCAAGACAGGGGGTAAATGCCATTAAAAGGAGAGCACAAAAATATGAGACAACTCATGACAGACCGCGTAGTGGACGTCCGCGTAAAACAACTCGTAGAGAAGACTCACAAATCTATATATCTTCGCTCAGATCACCGAAAAAGACTCCCGAAATGATAAAAAGATCACTAAATTTAGGTATAAATCGTCGTACAGTACGGCGCCGAATGAATGAAAGAGGTCTCAAACCTCACATCGCCGCCACTGTATCGTATGTATCAGAGGCTAATAGACTCAAGCGTTTGAGGTACGCAAAAAAGATGTCCGCACGACCGCCCTTTTGGTGGAAACGTGTCATTTGGTCAGATGAGAAGAAGTTTGAACTTTTTCACGCTAAGAGAAGAGTTATAGTCAACCGCAGACCTGGACAGCGATATCAGATCCGGTATACAAAGCCAACTGTAAAGTTCGGCGGAGGGTCTCTAATGGTTTGGGGATGCTTTAGTTACCACGGCGTCGGCTCCCTAGTGGTTATCGATACCAAAGTGAACCAGCACAAGTATCGTTCGATTTTAGAAGACAATCTTCAGTTTAGCGTTGATCTCATGGGTATGAAGAAGAGATATGTGTTCCAACAAGACTTGTGTAGAATACACACAGCCCCGGCGGTAAAGGATTTCTTCGCCGAAAACCAAATTGATGTCTTGGAATGGGTAGCACAGAGTCCTGACTTCAATCCAATTGAGAATTTGTGGCATTATCTCGACACAACTGTTCCCGTGAGCGAAAGATGCAATAAAACTCGATTCATAGCTGCTCTCATGAAGACTTGGTATGACATCCCTTTAGACTATCTTCAAAATTTGGTAAAATCTGTCCCAAACCGTCTCCAAAAGGCTATCAAATCTCGCGGACATCCAATTGGATATTAAAAGTTATTTTAAATATTTTTAATTTAGTTTTGATTTTTCGGGTATTCTTTGGAAACAGACTTTTGTCAACCAATTATTTCAAATTCTAGTCTTTCTAATCATAATTACTAAGAATTTTGTCATTTTCTCTTGAAATTCAATTAAATGAATGATTTTTCTATGAAATAAGTATTAAATGCTTTAATTTCTATAATTAATTATTACTTTAAATTCATTTATTTTGTTATTTTGCATTTGGAAACAGACTATTGTCCAAAACCTTATTATTTAAAACTCAATTGACATAAAGCTATACTGAAAGTGACACTAAATGCCCGAAACTATTTCTATGTCAGACATTCTTTTCTTCAGAAATTCTTCTTCCAAAACCTGTCATTACTTTTAGTGCTATTACTCAACGACACAACTCTTCCTAAAGAAATTTTATTGAAAGCTAACGGAGAAGAGTATAACAAAATATAAGTTATTGTATAAGAAAGTGAATCCAATCCACATATCAGTGGTAGAGTACAATAAAAATATTTTTGGGGACCATTTGATTGATAGCGTGAAATAGCCCTAAACATGAAGTATTGGCGCTAATAATTCAACTGATACTCAATAAGACGACGCGAACAACATTTTTTCTCTCTTCTCTTTCTGTTTAAGTCTGAAAATGATTGCCAAGAGGGGGTTAATTCAATTATGCCCTTTATTTCAAAGTACGTGCCAACTCCCAAGAGATGCTCTTGTACATTACATGTTCAATGTTGTTGACATAAGCCATTACGAGTACCACAACAATAGTAGCCGATTATCAAGCTCCAATATGAGCCTGGTCATAATCAAGCTCTTTATAATAAAGTTGTGTCAAGAAATCTCTTTCATATATCAAATATTTTTTTTTATTTCTGGTATTCTCTTCCGAATCCATTCAAAGAATAGAAACGAAATCCTTTTTATTTTATTTTCTCTACTTTTTTCTATTGAGTGGAGAATCCTTT
Source organism: Galumnidae sp. Gr-Ori-00277 (assembly GCA_034700165.1). Classification (NCBI taxonomy): domain Eukaryota; kingdom Metazoa; phylum Arthropoda; class Arachnida; order Sarcoptiformes; family Galumnidae; species Galumnidae sp. Gr-Ori-00277. The sequence goes on along the minus strand of JAQIXI010000772.1, from coordinate 16,518 downwards.
CTATTCTGAATTCCACCCCAATTCTGGTCTCTTCTTCTCATTCTGTTCACATCCAGAGCTTTACTTTTGTTGGGAATACTTTCCTCGGATATTATTTTCATTTAAGTTGAAAAAAGATATTAAATTCCTAAAAGAAATTCATTTTTGGGCTCAAAATTAATTAGTTGTCAAACAATTCTATATTTCGCTGAAAAATTACTAAAAATTTTATCCATTTAAGTGAATTATTTTTTATTCTGTCCGATGAATTGCATGTAAAGTCAATTTTCATTATAAATACGTCTGAGTTTGGGTTTGGCGTTAATATTGTCATCATTTCTAGTCTAATACAAAATGATAGACTCAACTGACAATTCATAAATTCATGAATTAGAATAGCCTTTGGGAGAAACAGGACTGCCTTTAATTCACCCTTCGATTAGATTTTTCGTCTAATCTATAGCACAGAATGAGAACAGAGTGAGAACAGAACAGTCTTCACTAGTCCTCTATTTTTTTTGTTAGCCTTAATAAAGCCAATGATTAATGTATTTCTTGCAAAACATATTAAACATTAGAAAACTTCACAAACCGTTCCTCTAATTTCAGGCATACTTTCCTTTAAAATGAAATATCATTTTCATCACAATTGAGTGAAATTTTAATATTTAATATTCGGCACTAAATTATTTTTTCTGTCATTTTTCAATTCATTCTAAATCCTCCATTGAAATTAATCTTGCAAGATTTAGTTTAATGAATTCTTTCTTATAAAAAATTATATAAAGAATATTATATTCGTTTTAAATAATTTTATAAATTATTATATAAAAGGATCTACGTATAAAAGTTACTTTTAAGTTTAGACAATTAATGATGCAAGTTTGCTTGCTACTTTATTTAAATTTGATTTCAATTTATTCTTGCAATGAATTTCATTATTTTGTCTTTGAGATAACAATAAATAAGGAGAATCTATTCTCCAATGGATTCTTCGTCTCTTGAGTTGTGTTCAGATTAAAAGTCAAGTATTTTATGCAAAACATTTCCGATACTTTTCGTTCAAAAGACTAATTTTAATCCATTAATGACTTCAAAAGAGATTTTTTTTTAAATCGAACTCATTTTGAATCAATAGTCTTGAAATTTTAAAATACAATTTCAACAATACTTTTGCCATCAATTTGTTTGTAATAAAAATATTGAATGAAATTCTTACTAATATTTAGTAAATATAATTGTATTTCCAGAAAATAGTAATTATATGTTAACTCTCGAAACAAAAGAATAACTAATCGTTTAAACTTTAAGTTCACTAATTGTTTATTATATAAAATGACATCCATTTTAGTGTTTCTAAAATACTGTTTTGTTGGGAAATTTTTCACTAAAATTGGGTCAAATAATATACAACAAAAACCTGATTTCAGTGATTTTTAAACGAAATTTCGATTATTTTCTGAAATAAAATATTCGATGAGTTTTATATAAATAAAAAAACGTTTATTCGTTGTATCAAAAGGTTTTGATAATATTTTTGCATGGATTGAGTGCTTTCACTCGAAAAGATATGAGATTTAAAGAAATGTTAAAAAACGGTTTAATTCGTGTTTTTCTTTTTGAAACAACATTTCATTGAAATTCAATTTATCTCTATTTTTGTAGTCATTATTAGAAAAATAGTTTTTTAAATAAATATTTATTCAAATAAAATGTGACACAAATTCCCTGAAAATAACTTCTTTTCAATCATAGCATTCAAATGAAATCCTACGACACATGAGATCTAAGAAATAAGAAGAAAAAATTATATTTCTGTTTACTATTCATAACTCAGATTATATGAAGACTTGAGTTTAGATCAGATGAGAAAAAAAATTATATTTTCTTCACTAGAGTTGTGTCAAAGGAAGTCAATGACACCTAAAACGAAGAAAAAAATTTGTTTTCTTTAACACAATTCTGTCATTTCGTTTGAAAAGTCACTAAAATCTTGGCTGAAATTCTGTCAGAATATCCACCGAAAGAATGACACAAAACAGTCTATTCTTTATATTAAAGTCACATAAGAATTACATTAATTTTTTTTCTATGCTTTAAATCCTATAATAAATTTCATATTTATTTATGTCATAACTCATAACGAATATAACAAAAGCGGTAATAAATTTAATATAAATAACATATAAAATAACTTTTATTTGAAAAATCAAATTAATATCAGAAATGATAAATTTCTAAACCAATTCATTGTCTCTTCTCTGTATTGAATTTAATTTTTGGCTCAAATTTATTTTATTTGAAACTTCAGTCTCTAAACCAACAAAAAAGCCAATCAATAGATCTGATAAAAAGAAACAAAAAATCATTTATTTTATGACTTTAGTATTGAATCAATGAAATCAAGAAAATATATGAAAGGAAAATATCAGAGCAATTGAATGAATGACTAAATCGAAGTAAAAATAATAATAAAAGCAATAAATTTGTTGATAGTATTCAACAAACATTACATAAATGAACAAAAAAACTAAGAAATCTCTTATATTTGGTCTTTTCATAGATTGAATCAATCCTTTCAATTAATTCGATTTTTATTTCTCTTTTCTCTTATATTTGTTACTCATCTGACGTCTATTCTCTGCCATTAATTTATTTTTTATATAAAGATATAAATCTATTAATGAAAACTTCTTTTTCTGACAAAAGAAATACAAGAAATCCATAAATTTATTCATTTGTTTTATGCAATATTTGTGATGACTCTGACTCTTAACTACTTAATTGATTTACAGTCAAAATCCATTAAATTTATGAATTATTCTTTCACTCAATAGTTTGTGAGACTTAAAAAAGAAGGAAAAGTCATGAATACGTACTGTTCAGATGACTCTATCTTTAATTAGAGAAATGTTTGTCATTTCTGTCTCTTTGTGTCAAACTTTTAACTAAACTTTGATAGAATGAAAACATAATGAAACAAATGGTTGGATTGAGTCAGTCATCAGTGAAAATATTAGGTTTTCACAGCATTGCTTTATTAGAGGGGAGGAGTGTTTTTTTGCAGCCGGTGTTTAAGTGGAGTGAGAGGGAAATAGACTGCACACACAACTGATTAATTTGCTTTCCAATAATGATAACCATTATTATGATGAGTGAAAGCCTTACTCCAGTGCTGTTCCATTTGTCCCCATATATGAATGAATTGAATGCCCCCTTCAGGCACTGAATAGCACCCCAACTGATTAATATATTCGGTGACAATTTATTGCCCAAAAAGTGAATTATGTCATCGCTTTTTCTATTTCTATGTCTGTTCGGTCTGATTGGGTTTGGGTTGGGCTCACATTTAACTAAACATACGAATGTATTGTCGATATACTACTCTTAATTAGAGTAATGTTTTGTACTATTAGTTCGGACTCTCCCTTATGTCTGTCCAATAGGACACGTGCCGCCAATACAGACAAATAAAGTCTGATTTGCTCTTAAAACAGATAATAACTCAAATAATTATCATTTTTGATATTCCGTTTGGGTAACCTAGATAATTTCAAATAAGCTTATTTTGTTTGTGCACTTCTCCAAACATTGTGTCTATTATATGTGTTTTGATTTTCCCCTTAAAAGCTTATTCACTGCAAAGCACTGAAATATTCATCACTTTGTATACATTATTTTTCATTTGATTTGATTATGGCAATTTTGCACAGTACCAAGGCATTAAATAATAATTAATTTATTTTTTCTTTCTTATGGGTTTTCCATTTCATTCCATTGAATCTTACCGTTGGACTACTTTTTTCATGAGACTAATGTCAAGAAATGTATAATTAATTATTCAAAAGTCAAATATTAATCTCGTGTTGAATCCCTACCAGAGTTACTCTCGAATAGCAGTCATACTGTGTGTTCTCTTCATTAATCTCTGGTATATTTATCTTAATTTTTTTGTTCATTAGATCTATTTATACCGGATTTTATTTTTATTCCCAGTTATTAAGCTTTCGAGTCCTACGGGGGGTCCGCCACTCAATAGCCCCCGACTCACATCCATTTCACTGCAAAGAAAATATGAATCCATAATTCATTGAATTGAAAATTTATATAAAGCCATTTATAATTAATTTTTTGCTTCTCCCTGCTAACTTTAAAAGTTGCTTTCATTTATATCCTGTAAGTGTTTACTACATTTATATAATAAATGCTTTAAAATTTTTTCCTAGTTTCTCTTCATTTCATTAAAACTGAGTAAAATTCAAAGTTTTTTTAATCACTTAAATGTATAGTCTTTTAGTTTGTTTTTTCGTTTAGACTTAATTCTCTTATTTTATGTCTGGCCATCAAAACAAACCATTTATCCCTTTTTTATGTCCGAAAGCAATATATCAAATAAATTGACTTAAACTTAATTGAATGAAATTGAATTAAACAAATGAATATCTATTTTAAACTTGGTTATACGCAAGCTCAAACAATGAAACCCAATTACCCTTTCATTTGAGTGCCTATAAAATTGTTTTCTCTTATTTCTGCTCTAATTTTCTCCTAAAATATGTGTTTTCTATTCATTGAGATTTTGATTATTTTTAGACACATATCACAAGTCTTATATCAAAAAAGTGTTTTCATTATTTCCTAACATTTTTTTTTTGTAATACATTTTCAATATTTTAGAAAAGAATTATTAACTTTATTTGAATTCAAGACTATTTTATGTAAATTTTTTGCTCAGTTTTTTGTTTTTATTTGTAATATCTTTTGGAGCCTTTAATCATCTCTAATGGCTTTTATATGCGTTTATATACTTTTATTTGAAATATTCTTTTGCTTTAATTCTATTTTTATCAGTTTTACGACTCATTAAATTCTCTTCACTATTATTTGATAAAATATTCTTCATTATAACTAAAGTCCTTTCCCTTAACTATAAAAGACTGTCTGAAAACTACTGATTTCCTCTAAAGTTTTTTTTAGGAAATCATTATTTTAAGAGTAAAATATTTGTGGTAAATTCAAATTTGTATATTTATTTTTTTATTACATCTGATTTTCTGAATGAATAAGAAAATGCATTCAATAATAATAATAATAATAGTGTTTCGAATAATTTAACTCAAAAATTCAATTCAAACAAAACTGTTTTGAAGTTTAAACTTATATACAATTTTCAGACAATTTTATTACTCAAATGTTTGAATATTAATGAAAAAAATCTAAAGAATGCCATAAATTATGCATAAATTAGTCTAAAAGTCATTGAAATCTCATATTTAAGTCTTCAATTGGTTTTAATATAAAAATGACATTTTTTCCATTCAATAAACAATCAATTGGTTAGAGAAAGCTATTATCAACTCTAATGTCTGTCCACAGAATACAAATCTAGTTTTATTTAGAATCATTTCATATTCTGTTGTAGGAATGATTCTGTGCTGTATTTTCTAATATATAATAATAATAGTATAATAATAGCCATGAATTATATGCATTTGAATCAAATGATAAATTGTCGTCCACTCCATTCTGTGCCCATTTGTTTCTCTCTTTAGTTCTATTTGTATGAATCTATTTTAATATATTTTCATAGATATATACCATTTTTCTGGATCTATACATACATTTGGATACCCTCACTATGAATCCATGCATTTTAATATTTTATGAGTGGAATTGTTTCGCATCAGTGCTGAGCAGTGCTGAGCACTACTAAAGCATAAAATGTAAAATCGAGTGAATCCCAGACCTCTTCGCCGGCGAGTGATTCCCAGTCCTATCCCTATCTGTGAGTGTGTGTCAGTCCCCCTGCGATTTGTTCAAACATTTCCCACTGTTTTTGTCTTTTTTCTGTCTGTTCACTCGTTGTGAAATACTTGTCATCCATACGTTTCCCCCCAACAGACATCCATTCCCACATTCATTTGCAGGTTTGAAATTTTATAAAATTGGTTCAAAAATTAATCTAATTTTAAGCCAAAATTAAGTGAGTTTTTAGAGAAAGTCTTTTATGACATTTGAGAAAATCTTAAATTTGCTGACAAAATGTTATAAAAATGTTGTCTAATTATTCAAGATTATGCTCCAGTGAATTTTTCTAATGATAATTCCTTGCTTTCATGAATATCCAGGCATTTAATATGAGATATATATCTCTTTAATCCTTTGAAATCGATTCTGAAAACAATAAGACATGAAATTTGAAACGAATTTTTCATTTACTTATTGTGAAGCCATTGAACTGTTCTCTAATGAAATAATTAAAGCGTTAATTAAATTCATATATTATTTCTGAAAATTAGTAGAAAAAGAGTACGGGATGTGGAACTGGCAATTGATATGCGCTATAAGGACTGACGTGGATTAAATCATTAGACTTTGAAATATCTGTATAATTATACCACATATCAGATACCAGAATAATCAGTGTTGGTTTTCGCGCAAAATTTATGCCAAACACACTCTTGATGCTGTCAAAATAGTATTCTTTTTTTATTCTTGTTTTCCACTCTTCATAACAAATGGTAATTATGAAGTTTTCCTTGTTCATTTTCATCCAACAATAAATGAGATAATGAGTAAAGAAAATTATACTTCTCGTGATTTACGAGACATTAACACAAAATACTAATATTTTCGTAACAGAAAAAGAGTTATTTATTGTCTCATAAATAATATTTGTTTTTCGCCCAAAATTAGTATAATTTGCGAGAATTGACGAAAACAACGCAAAACATATGAAATAAATTCACTTTTTTATGATATTTGAAATTTTATCATTTTATGATTTTTCAATTTTTTTGTTATCGTATTTCGGCATAAGATTTATGCCTTCGTTTGTTATTTGAATATTCATGAAATCAATATTTCAAAAAAAAGATAATAATCCGAATACTTTTGTTATATATTTATAGTAATAAAAGTAATATATTTGAAGACATTTTCTTTTCCTTTAGTTATATATTCAATGATTATTCGCTTTTATATCCCATTTGAATGATTTGTCACTGATTTGAATGAATTGGTTGTGTTGTGCCAGTGGTGTGCGAGTGCTGTGCTGTGTCAGTATTTGCCTGCATTTGCCTTTTGTGAGGCATCTCTCCAAGAGAGTGGTTGTGTGTCTGACTGACTCAAAGTCATCATCATTTGATGATAGATTGATGTTCGCCTCCAAAAACCATTCGTTAACTTAAGTTATTCATGTCTTCGCTCTCCATATATGACTATAACTACTATTCATGTCTTCATATTATTATTCGTCTCCAGGATTGGGCTTTTTTCAGACTTCGATTGTTAGCTAATGCTGTGCACAACAGTCTCCCTATCAATCGAAGAGTGCATTCACTGAAAGCCCAATTCAAGTGCATTCAATTCAAGTTTATTCTAAAATATTTGTTGAAATTTCTTCTATTCTTTTGAGCACTTCTTTTGTTTTTTGTGTTGTTTTGGCCGTAAAATTAAATTTGATTTTTATTTGTAATATTTCCTTGATAATCCTTAATTCAAGCGTAAGAATAAAGTTTGTTTCCGTCCGAAATACACCAGAAATTAGATTTAAATCCAATAAATATTTGAAAATTGAATTCTATTCCAAATATGAAGAGCACAGGAAAAGTGAATTTCATGTTTTCATTGCCTAAACTCCAGAAATCATAATAAAGATATTAATGAAATAAAAAATCAATTCTCTGATGCAGTGGACAGGACTGGGAATTGAGTTATTTGTTTGTCGCTCAAGAAGTCTGATAACCGTTCCTAAGAAGGAGAGGGAGAGAAAATGGGATATTTTTATGGCAGCCATACATCTAATAATAGACTTTAGTTATTATTCAGTTATTGGAGGAAAAAATCTCTGAAAATCACTTTATAGTTAGGGATAAGTTATAGCATCGATGGTTGGCCTCCAAAATCACCGGCCATTCGTTTGGGTTAGCAGTGGTTAGCAGTGGTCTGGTGTTCACAATCTAATATACCCAGTATTTAATATGAGTGAACACTTGAAATCATTGGCTAACTCTATTTTCCTGTGCGCCACAAATCTCTTCGCCAATTGATGGCCAAGAGATTCACTCCTCAACTCATACCCAAGTAATCTCATTTCTCTGAGGTATAGCCTTTACATAGCTCGGCATAGCCTAGGGTGTTTTATGGATTAATATTTTGGGATTCCACAAATTACTTACTGATGACATGTTCATTTCTCTTAACTAGCAAAAAAGCGCAATTCGACCCCTTGACGACCACTAGTCAGTAGCAGAAGCCATGTATTCTGATTATTAAATTAGTTTAGTTTCACTCCAAGAGATTTATGGATAAAATTTTTGAGTCATTCCATAAATATATTACTTATATTTTTGTTACTATTTATATATATTTCTCGTATTATATAATACTTTTTTAATGTGTGAATGACTGATCGCATCACTTCAGTCAAGGATTTAATGCTTCACTCATTTATATGGCTTTTATATACATTTCTTTGATTTTGTGCTGTTCTTCTGCTCAGATCTATTATTATTATTTTTCCGATCCCTTTGAATATTCTGAGTGCGCTCTAAATAGTTATAGTTATTGTTGTTTTAGAACTCTGTTGGAAATGTGTTGTGCCTTTTCCTCTCTGAATAGCCATACTCTGAATGGACACGTCGTGACCGACCAAACGGAACCGAATCATATATATTTCCATCGATAGTGGAATAGGCTTTGACTCTATTTTTCTTCTTTTGGTCATTGATTTGATTGCTTTTTGCAGCAAAAGAATGTCTACTATTTTAACGGTCTATCGATTCATTATTTCATATGAATGTATGGAATACTATACAGAATATAACGATTATTATTCTCAACCTTTTCTTCTTAGCCTTCGTTCAGAAGTATTACTAAACTATGAATTGAATTCTTATGTCTCCTAATCTTTGGTCATAAAAAAGAGCGGAAAATTTCTTTAGGATTTTCTTTATTCCATTTTGTTATTAGTTTTACTTTTTTTCTGAATCACTGATTATTTTATTTATATTCAGATTTGTTCTCAATTATAGTGAACTCTTCCAATATTTATCAATCCTTTGAAATGTCCTAAAATACTAACTTTTATTTCGATTTTATGATAAATATTCGACCATTAGTTTTGTTTTTATGTCCAGAGTTTGATAGCCTCTACACTCAACTCAATGGTTATAAAATGAAGAGAAAAATAGTCGAAAAAAATGGAAATTCTAGACTAACGCCAAACACAAAAAGCGATATAAAAACTAAATCCTTAGTTTTGATTTTCTAGAATAAATAAAACCAATTTTCAGTGATTTTATTGCATTTTTAGTCATTGAAAGACTAAACAAAATTGAAAATACTTTAAACATAAAAATCTAAACTATCGGATCGTAAATCGCTATCAGAGGTCCAAATATTATATCTCAATACAAGCCATTGGATGGCAAATAGCGCTTCACATAACACAAGAATAGCAACAAAAATAAAAGTATTTGTTAGAGAAAAAGCGGTGAAAATTGTATTCGTTTGTGTTATTTTGGACCACTATTTGTGTGTTTCTATATCTAAAAATGTGGAATTGGTTTTGCACTCGAATACATTCAAACCATTCACTATTTTCTCCATCAATTTGACAATACATACCATTCCTCTATTACTTTATTGTATTTACTGATATATTGTATATCTGAACACAACAACGAAGTTTTTTTACTCCAAATATATTAGGTTTTGATCCAATCGACAAAAAAAAAATCTTTTGCATCAGATATCATAGCAAAGGATTTCTCTTTTATTCCCATTTTTTGTTCAAAACATTATCCAAAATATATATATTTTCACGAAATACAAGTTTAAGGCAAAAGACTTTATGACTATTTTTCTTTGAGAAATGTTTTGTTGGTATTAGAGTTGTGACAAATTTTTAGACTATTTTTCTGAATTTAAATCATTGAATAAAAGAGTTTTACCACAAATATTGCAAAAACACCGAAATATCAGAAATTACTTCGACTCAAATAATGTTAGAATACTTTTCATATGAAATACAAAAAAAAGGAGTCCTAAAGAAATCGATGAGTAGTCCCCAGAAATTTACATTTATATTTAAAAAAATATTCAAATATCATATTTTATAATATCTAACGACTTATTAGAAGAAGAGAAAAGTGTTTCAAAATTTTTATATTCAATTTTTGTTGTTTAAGAAAAATACGAATCTCTACTCAAATGACTAACAACTGAAGAGATGAAAAAATGAAGAAAATCACTGAATTTTTATATAATTTGATTTGTCACGACTACATCCTTTCTCTCTCTCTCTCTCTCTCTCTCTCTCTCTCTCTCTCTCTCTCTCTCTCCCCTTCTCTCACTCCCTCTCTCTCAAAATGTCATATATTTCTTATATGGTATGCTATAAAAGTACAGAATATTCTGTAATTTTATTGATCGCGTCTTTTGAGAATAGAATAATTTTTTTTCTATTTTTAGAATCGACTGACTCTTAGTCTATGTTTAGAGGAGAGGATATAAAATGAAATGAAAATATAAAATATAAATCTTTGGATTCAGTGATCTGTCAATTGTGATAATGACCTTATTTTCTAAATACTAAACAAAACAGTGGAAGAGATGAACAGTCAGTCGATTCGTGTATAATATAATACCAATTCCTTTGATAAGAATTAAAGTATTAGTCAAGAGTTTTAATATGGGATTAAGACTTGAAAAGGATAGCAATTGTGGAGAAGAGCGGAGAATATGATAGGCTCTGAATAACTAAAAAGGCATCAAAATTACCGCAACTGGTATTTGGTATGCAATCGGCATTAGTGTCAGCTCTCACTCCACATCTGCCGGCGCTGTTGTGAAGCCCTCTTCTCTTCTATCGTTTGCCAACTCTTATTTCAATGATTAGTGCAGTGGAAGGGCTATCATCTGATGGCGTTATTCTATGCTATGTAGATGTCTTATACATCTGGTTGTGTGGAGATAATTCTCTTGAAATTCATTTGTCATGCAATGCATTCCAATGCGAGTAATTGTTATTCTTTGCAGACGTTTTTTGCTCTCATGTTTGACTCGTGAGCTCTCATTTCGAGATCCATTTCTCTGACTCTTTTTCATTGCCAGCATTCGTTTCATACGGTTTTATAACTTATATGTCTTTTACGAGCAAATAAACGCCATTTATGAGGAACAGCATTAACCGATGCTGGGATGCGTTGCTATGACAGCACATCATTCCTTATTTTTGTCATTATTATTATCATAGCATACAATGTAATAAACGGCTGACTTATTGATAGAATTGAAGTTCCAATTACTTGTTCTTCACTACAAACTTATAGAGAAGACCTCCAAACCAACTCCTCTACAAAAATAAATTCAATTTCTTGGGCTTCACTTAATGTGGAAACGCTTTTCATTCCCTCTTTTGAAAGAATTAAATCATTTTTTACTTCACTTTAGAAAAAATGAAAAGACCTCGAGTTTCCATTTCAAAACTAATTGAAATTTCTTTCACTTCTTTGTTATCAAATCGAGTTATTCTTCATTTTTCATCACAAATAGTATTGATTTACTAATGTTTCCGCGTTTTAATCAATACATGCTTTCAGTTCATTGAATAAATAAAATTCTAATAACTTTTTTCCTTTACTTTTTCAGTGAAACCAAAATTAAATGAAAACTTTAAACTAAATCCAAACCGAAATGGAATCAATTGCACGATTGAATCGATCGCGAGATCACATCCGACCACATCTACCGCACCGTAACTCAGATGATAGCGAAACAGATGAATATAATGTGATCGGTAGTGATCGACAATATGAGCGAATTGGCGATCGGGCCTCCGGTTCGTCAACCGGTACCTCTTCTCGTTCTTCTAACAATCATCCAAATTTAGGTCCTCATCCTGGCGTTAAGGCTACACATTATGCTGAGTCAGCCATCTATAGACGATCTCGAGGTTTGTCTCTTTTATTTAATATTTGCATTGAATTACAGCACATCCTCTGAATAACGAATAGAAACTCAGATTTTTCCACAAAAATTATTATTGAATTACAAATTAAATCAATGTTTGAATTCATTGATTGAATTGAAATTTTATTTGAAATTTATTTACATTTTTGACGCAAATTTGAATTTTAAAATTATTTCGAGTTTTTTATTAAAAAATAAATGTTTAAGAAATATATTAATCAATTTGGCGTTCGGGCATAAAAATTTGAATTTCCCTGATCATCTCTTGTGAACCTCATTTATTTAACGTTCATTTGCATATCGAATCAAAAATTCACATTTTTTATATTCAAATATTGAATGAGAAACTCAATAACTATATATTGACTCTTATATATAGTTAAGTAATATTTTTTCTTCTTGTGTCACAACTTTAGGCCAATCTATCAATAAATGTCTGACACAAATAAAAAACTTTAACTTAAGACTCTCTCTCTCTCTCTCTCTCTCTCTCTCTCTCTCTCTCTCTCTCTCTCTCTCTCTCGCACTCTCTTTCTCTCCTCAAATAGAAACACATGACGTGTTTGTATGAGAGAAACAAACAAACATTTACTTTACTCTCGTTGTTCCCAAAGCCAGTCCTCTGAACACCATATCTAACAAATACAAACATAGAGTCGATGTTTTTCCCTTACTTTCACTATTATTATAGAAATGAAGTGAGAATTTTGTGCTGAATATAAAATTTCAATTTTTGTGCTCTAAAATACAAAATGAATTTATTTTAGGGACAGTTCTTTGCATTTGTCTTCTATACTGTATTTAAATTCATTTATTCAAAAGAATTGTCTGAAAATTTAAATTCTGTGCTTTTCTTTCATTTTTGTTTTTTGTATATTCAATACTTAACTCAACAAAAGTTTTGCCTTTCGTTCACATATTTGTCTGAATTTGTAAAATAGGAATAAATTTTTTTACTAATAGACGATAAACTTTCAACTATTCATTTCCTAAGAACTCAATTCTGTGCACAATTTTCTCTCACAAATAACTCATTTTGTGATGCATTGCATGTCTTTTATGAATCTTAAAATCATGAGTCAATTCTTGTGCACTTTATTTGTCTTTAACGCAATTCTTAACTTTTCATTGAATTTGTTTCTTAGAAAAACTTAAAGTATTGTAACACAAGAATAATGTGTTGGAAAACAGGGTTTCATTTCGTCAGCAAAAACACTATTTTCTCCTTTTATTCAGTATTGAGTTGTCGTTAGATTTCACTCAATATTGAGTACAGAATTCAACAGAATTTCAGTCCCTATTCTTTATTTTATTTCTTCTTTATATCTGACTTACAATTTCCTGTCACTCCGTCACTGACTAACAAACATAATAGTGTTCTCTCTCTCTTTCTCATTCACACTCACAATTGTGGGGATATCCAAGTATACCCTCCACGTTGTTTGAATATGATTCCCAGAGGGCTATATTTGTATCTGACAGCAATTATAGCTACGTTTCAATGAATATTTTGGACCAACAGTGAAAGCTATGATGTTTGACCTCGACTGGTGACTCCTGTTCTCAGTGTTGACATAAGTTTATCACTGGTACTAAAATAAATAAATGCAAATTTTTCTCATCTCTTCAGAAACATAGCTTTTGTCACTAAAAAATCATATATAAAATGCAAAATTCATGTCTCTGGCCCTCTCTCTATGCCATAGAGTCTATGGCTTTCCATTTGGACGGTCTTTTAAAAAAATATTTATATTGTTTCCGATCAGTGTTTGTCCTCAGAGTTGGAATCCGTCAACTTTTCCATACTTTACATTGAAATAAAGTTTTGGAGGCAAACAAAGGCAAACCGCCTTTAAATGAGCTCTGTTGGCAATACTCTTGGTCTTTAGAATCAATGGGGGATATATTGTTTATATATTCAAAAAGTGTTTGACTAAAAAGTTTTTTCTCTGAATTTGATTTCTTTTGCACTGAATATCAAATATTTTCTTTAAATAAAATGCAGAATAGACTCAAAAGTTCTCCTTTTTATGTATTCAGTCTTTTAGAGTAATTGATGGACCAGTTTTGGTACGGTTTGGTCTATTGGTTCACTCTCTATAACTTTATGTTTTAATATATGGACTTCAATGGCGAAGAGTAATGACAGGGATTGAGCTTTACTTCAAATTCTGAGCGAAAATGGCGTAACTGAAGAAATAGGGATTTATTGTCAATTTTTTGCTTTTTCTTAACCTCTAATGTATTCTGTATTTCATTTATTTTATTTTAGATATTTTGCCCTTATTTTCAATACCATGAATAAAATATTGGCAAAATCACAGCTAAGAATAGAGGTCCCAGAATTGATAGCAAAACAAAACACGAACCCATTACTGAATTTATTGCATACCTTTTCCTTTAACGTAACTCATATCTCGATTGGGAATATTGACTAAAATATTTTCCATCTCTTCTCTAATGTATCGAATTTTTTTCAATTTTCATATAAATATTCAATGCTTTTAGGCTTAGAATTATTTAATGTATAAAAAAGTTTTGTTTTGTTTTAAGAAATCCAATACAAAACCAAAATATTATATAAGATTTTTACTGATTTTATTTATTTCTGTTTTCATAATTCGAAAAAAAGATTTAAATACCATTTGTTTTGGAAATGTTTTAGAAAATAATTCAATTTAATCATAGAAGTAGTGATTTCTTAGACATGACTTTGATATGCATTTTTCGTATAAAAACTGATCCATTTATTTATGTTTAGAACAACCAAATGTCTGATACCATTGGAAGGCATTCGTATGGTTGTGTGTATGTGTGAGCTCTGGCGCTGAAAATTATCCAATTTCCGTATTCTTTTGTATTTTTTTCATTTCTATTCTGTGCTTTTTTCCCCAAATTCTATGCCTTTTGCTGTCTATATGTCTGTTATTTTCACTTATCTTTTATTTTATATTTTCTTTTCTTTTTCTTTCTTATTCTTCACATTTGGTTCAGTATTTTTTGTTGCTTTTATTTTATTAGTTTTCAATGGATTGTATGTAAAGTAAATGTTTTTACAAATAATTTCTTAACTCAATATTATGTATTTAAATAACATTTTTCTTGTTCTCAAAGTATTTGACAATTTTCTTATAAATGGTTTCGTCAGACACTTAATTCAATTTATGTTTTCAAGTTTTCATGAATTTTTGCCAAAAAAAGATATTTATTGAATCCGGATATACGAGTAATAAAAATAAAGGATAAGAACTGAAAAAACATTAAATCCTTTAAACAAATCTTTACGTCTCTTAAGAATCCAATAATTTTTTCGGATATAATAATATTCAGTAAAAAACTATTCCTTTGGCCTCAAAATGAATGCAATATTTCTCGAACTCATTATTCGTATTTGAATTACAAAAAAAAAATAGTATATTTGGCTCTCAATTCACATCTGAAAAGATGTGATAATTCAGTTGAAAATTTCATTTTCTCTTATATACTGAGTTATCAATACTAGTGTTCAAAAGATAACGAGAATATGAGAAGAATTCTTAGTTTTGTTGGAGTTTTGAATTCAACTTTAAATTTAATCCAAAGAATGTATTCACATATCATGAGATGAAATTCATTGAATCTATTTCTATGAATAAATAATTGAATTTATGTTTTCTTATCCGACATAACAGACAAATAGATGAAAATAATTTGAAAACTTTCGACAGAATTATCTGTATTTTTCTGAAAAGAGTGGAATCGCTATCAAAAGAATATTTGTTTCACAACATTTTGATTTTAATTCAATTTTATTCCTTAACTTAATTTAATGTTCAAAAAACTCTACAATTTTATAGTTTTCTATTCAAAATTCATTAAAAGGGAAGACTATTAACTAAAAATTGATTGATTGAGTGGATCGACATCTGCTCCACAACTCATAACTCAATAATTAAAAGTTTATTTTCCAAAACTGATTATCTCTGAATACAAAAGAAGGAAAGTTTTTCTTCAATCAAAAAAGTTTCCGTATTCGAGACCTTAGCTATCATTAGTGATTGGATACGGGACCCACTCATAGCTATACAACTAATTTCATCTCTCATTTATTCATTCGTCTGTCCACTAATGACTTACTGTATATGTCGTTGTCATTGAGTATAAGTTCCCGATTTTCAAATACCAAATGAGAGAAACTGGTGAACACAATAACTACTGAACTCTGCTTTTATTTAATATTTTTGTTAACCGTTAGACTAAACTTATATTATATGAGAAGAAAAATTGTTTGCACGCATTAATGATCTCTATTGTTATATAACTCCGTTGCGTTCATTCATTTTTCTGCTGGATAACAGTGCTCTCACTCATATGACTCTCTTACCATCACTGTTTAGTTAGTAACTACCAGTGCTTAATACCAGAACTGTCACAAACAGATGATTTCGAATAAAAAACAACATTTGAAAAGATATTTACAGATAGAGAGCCTTAACATCCATTCTTTTATTAAACCTGAGCTCAAACTACGTGTAGTGACTGATATCAATTGCCTGATAATTCTAAATATTTAGACCATTACAA
>JAQIXI010000771.1:0-18542 GCA_034700165.1 Galumnidae sp. Gr-Ori-00277 | reverse complement strand
CAACTCTATCGAAACACTTATTCTCGACATTAATTTCAATCCAATTCTGACTTCAATTTAAAAATTATTTTCTAATTTAAGTGTTTTCTTAAAACTTTTTTCTTTTGATAATTTATTCACTAATTATTTCAAATTTCATTTAATCAAAAAATTAATTAATATAACAAAAAAAATAATTTTTTCAAATCATTTGAAATTTTTGTGAATTTAATGATTATTTATTAGAAATAAAATTTAATTCTTCTGATCACCGATTCTTTGATTATAATCGCAATAAGAAATACATTTAAATATTTAAAATTATAAAAAATAACTGTAAGTGTATTAAAACTCTCAAATTATATAAGAAATTTATTACTTGAATACAATAATTGTCATAACTATTACTAATACTATTAAGTTAATCATTAGTAGAGTTTGTGCCAACTTTTCAATGATATCTAAAATAAGTGTTAAAAAGAGCGCCAAAAGTGATATAAAACCCAAAACACGCCTCAAATGAAAGTTTGAAAGCCTTTGAAATTCAAAGCATTTGAAAATAAATTTATTGTTTTTATAAATTTTAAAATTAAAGTTTTATTTAATTTGTGCTCAAATTTAGTTTTAAAGTGGTTTTGTATATAGTGTTAAGTCTATCCGAGTCGTAGAAATGTTGCGGGAATTGACCGCCACTTCTTTGAGTGGATCGGTTCCACTGATTAGTAATTCACTTAACGCGGAGTCCAACGACAACATATCGGCGACCGCTTTATCTCCGATTCGGTGCCGTTTCGCTAATGATAGCAATGGTTTGCTTTTAATTTATTTTTTTGCGACAAAATTATATTTGTTTTATCTTTATTTAAGGATCAGTTAATTATTTATGGCTAATAAAAGGTTCAGAACTCGATATCATTACTTTTGATCCAAAAAATGTCTCAAATCAAAGACTTTTGGGATCAATTGATTTCTCACAAATCTTTGGCGATAATAATATGAAAGTGTTGAGTGCCATACAATTAATGGACAGCACTTCAGTCAACAATCGTTTCGCCTATACTTTAGTGGTTTGTTTGCGAAGAAGTTCTGGAATTTGTTTCTTATGTTTGATTGACGTCAGACTAAGTCTTATAATCAAAACAATTGAGACTCCTTTCAAAATAACGAGTCTCGAAGTGATATCGAGTGACAAACCTGTGGCCACCGATAACTGGCCTCTAATCGATGAAATGCTTCAAATGAATGGCATTCTGTCCATCGGCACAGAGGGAGGACTTGTCTTCATATTAGACTTATTTTTGGATAACGAAACTCCACTTCACGAGGCATTAATCCCAAAGAAATTATCATTTATTGTCTGCAACTCTTCACACATTAATCTTAAGGCTAAACGAAAAACTGCTGCACTTCACGACCAACTCTTATGTCTTCCAATTAACAGCGATTCACACCATAAAAGTCGATTCGTCTATAAGGCAGACGACGGGGAAGTCATCTCAGTTTTCCCCAAATCGCAGATTTTCGTCAGTTCTCTTCAATTTATACCACAAACAGCGATGTTATGCATTGGTTTTAATTTCGGTGGATTTCAGTTCTATAATTTGAAGACTTTGCGATTAGAGTGCAGTTGTGGACTCGAATATGGTTTACCGCCAATTATTAGATTTGTTTTTCAGGACCCGGAAAACGATCCCAAAAATCATTCATATATTTGGGTTATTAGAGGCCAAGAAATTGAAGACAATACCGGATCAGATCAACAATACTATAATTCAATTTCAAATGCAATTATGTATTCGATTTCATTTGAAAAGAAAGAATGGATTCCCGATTATGGGATACTTTATTCTGGTTTTCAGGGCTGTTCCTGTCGTTTTGAATATATTTTAAGTCCAAACCCTCACATTCCTGACGCCAATATGTCTTTCTCTAGTCGTCTGATTGATTGCTATACCATTCCTTTAGGCAATTATTCTTCACTCAAGAGTTCAGACGATGAATCCGTTAATTTAGATTTAAGTCTTCTATTGATCGCTTGGGAAGCGTCCGATTCTAATGAAAGCAATTCTTTAACATATTTTGCAATCTTTGATTTGAATCAATGGTATCGCTCCCAAATGCCCACAGACTTCAAGACTATTGACGACAAATCATTTTCTCCATATTTGGGTGTCTTTTCTTTGGTAGATATAGCAAACACTCTGTCGCCCGACGCCATCCTATCCGTCAGAATAAATAAAGAGACGATCACTAAATTCCGTTCCCAAGCATTTCAAGATGAGACCCATTACTTTCCGTCGTCCCTCTCTTTTGAAGTGACAATACTATCGGAGTCACAGATTTGTAGCGCTTCTTATTTAGGACTTCCCAAACGATGTTTATCACAATTTGAAAGTCGGGGACCAATTATTCTGATCGATCCAAAAGAATACATAAACTTATGTGTCATCTCTGGTCTCCTTCCCTATGATTTGCTCCAAAACACGCTTTCATCACAACTTTTACGTGAAATAGTTCTGACCGTCGCTCTCGAGAACGACTGTTTACCTTTTCTGTTACAAGTAATCAAAGACTGGTCTTCAGGAGAGTTGACTCAATGCGGATGTGACTCGAAATTCATTTTAGAGTGGATTTGGAAGAGAGTGTCAGCCATAAAGAGTGAAATCGATTCAATAACTTATTCTTTATTTAACTTTTCGGGACAATTGTTGGATAATTTTAATTTGTCACAACTCTATGCCTTTGAAAGCGATCTCAAATCATTGGGAGTACTTCTTAAAGAACTGCAAACATCGGGTGCGCCCACAACTATTCAAGGAATGCAAGAGTTAGCTCTTAGACAAGAAGTGACTGAAATGATATCTCTATATTTACGAATTCTTTTATGGCTTTATTCCTGCAATTTATTGCCCGAACACTCAGAAGAAGACGCTTATGGCGAGAGAGAAGTCGCTTATCCTTTGACTCCTTTTAGAGAATATTATAAAAACAGAAGAATTGAATTACAGAATACAAATCCTACTCTTATCCAATCGACAGACTTATTATTAATCGACGGAATGGTTAATGCTATGAACCCGGGATTATCTGCCCTTTGGATCAGAGGAGGCGGCGATGGATTATATCCGCCGCCAAACTTCCATTCATTAATTGGAATATTTTTATTAGAATCGGTGTCTTTGGTTCAAAAACAAGCGCTTATGCTTTACTCGCTCTTAGATTTGTCTGAATTTATGGCAGACCGTCAGAGCGATATCGTCGAAAAATTCAGACATTTTTCACCAGTTTTTGGATTAAATCCTGGCCTAACAAAAATGGTTCAGGGATTTTGGGGATTAGACCATAAGTTATATGATTTTTCTCTTCGATGTCTCTTAGATCCTATCGTCAAACCATTACTTTTGGGTACAAAAGAAAATGAAATGTTTATTTTGAATGATTTGCAGCAAAGAATAGTTACTTCACTTCTATATCAGGGAGAAGTAAAAAGTTCTCTTATTTATAGTGAAAATTGCAGTCAATTTCCTTTAGACAATCCTTTGCGCGAAAAACTTCACCTGAATTTGCTTTTATTAAATCAACAAATTTCGAGAGCATTTCATTATCAAAGGCAGTGCAGAAATGAAAGCAATGCAACCGATCTTTTATATCATTTATTTCAATGCTGTGAAAGAATGGGTGATATTGAGAAGATTTTTGAGTTGTCTTTAGATCAGTTTGAAGAAGAAGTGCTCACAAATTACTTATTGTCTTCGAATTCGCCAAACGCTAAACAACTGCTTATTTTATATTTTGTAATAAATGACAAAATCATTGATGCCTCGAACATTTTAAAAGAATTCAGAGAAGAATTTTCTAATATCACTGACAAACAATTGGCCGAAAAGACTAACCAATTGATTCAACTCATCGATAATTATATGACAGCATTACCTCAATCTTTAGTGCGTTTGTCCGATGAAATTGCGTCAATTGAAGAGAAAAAACAGAAACAAAAGCCTCGAATAACGATATCAGACGTCCCTCCAATTCATGTAAAGCCTAAACCCGTTGCAATTGATTGGGTGGCGCCGTCCAAAACTATTGAAGATATTATGGAACAAATGACTATCATTTGGGCAAAAGAAGGTTTTGAATCACCGAAAGTGTTGACGCCTACAATGGAACCTAAGAAGAGGTTTGTTTTAAACTTATTTAATAAAAATATTAAAATAATTAAATTTCTTTTTTAGTTCCAGGAAACTACTTTTATCTCAAAACTCTCCATTTCTTCGAACGCCAACTACTGTTCACCGAAGCGCTAAAAAACAATTTCCTTCTAAAACTGTTTATCCGACGCCAAACTTTACAAACTTAATAGATTTCAGTGTTGATGAAAGTTTACTCAAACATAGACTTTCGACTACAAACGACAATTTGGTTGCATTTACTCCAAAATCAAAGCAAAGCCACAAAAGAATAGATTCTCCGAACGAATTGCTATCAATATTAGAAACGCCTCAAATTAAAAGAAAATCTAATTTAAATGAGAGCCAAACCACTCGAAACATAAGTTATGTTCAGAATTATTTTACCCCGACATCCATTCTTAAAGTCAAACAACTGATGAGACGATCGATCAGTCCTTCATCTTTAATGTCATCTCCCGTTATAGTGAAACCATTAGAATCGACTCCACTTCAACCTAAACTCCGGTTTTCCGTACCAGAAGGGGATACTTCGCCGATGATTCCAGAAGAAGATAGCGTTGAAAATGCGAGACTCGCCTTAACTAAAGATACTTTAATGCTTAAGTCTTTGAAGAATATCTCAGAAACAGTAATTGAAGAGTCGGTAGACGCGGAAGAATGCGATGCAAACAATTTACTCGAATTTGAAAACACTGCCATTGAAGAGAAGACTCAAAAACAAATGGAAGAAAAGACATGTAATTCACTCAAAGACTAATTCATTTTTAATTATACTCTTCGGTTTCAGTTGCCATTCAAACTGATGTCTTAATGAAAGCCAGTTATGTCTTTTCTCCGCCTCAGACCCGTTCCAGTGCTAAAAAAGGATTGAGTAATGATTTCTATTTGTCTTTAATTTTTTTTAAATTATTGATAAATTTTTTTTATAAAGAAATGAAAATCATTAAAAATCAACAAAAAGAAGACATTTCTGAAGGAAAACCGACTTATCTTTTCTCTCCACCACTAGAAGAGCAAAAATCTGCTAAAAAACAGACAAAAACTAAAGAAAAAGTGAAAAAAGAGAAGAAACAACTCTCCAAAAATGTTGAGAAATCTAAAGGTTTTACTTTCATTAGTACTTCAATTCTTAATCTTTAATTAAGTCGTAGAGCCCGAGAAACTGGAATTCGTAACTCAAGAGTCAATTACTGAGCCCTTAGTCAAAGAAACCCCAAGTCGTCCCTCAACTCCCGCTTCAAATATTGATGACTCGGACAATAAAAGCGATATTTCTTCGAGTAAAGCCTCCACCCGTTCCTCTCGTTCGAAGACTCCGACGAAAAAGTAATAATTCTATTAATTTTAATTCTCTAAACTTTTTTTTGTAGAACCCCTAAGAAAGTGAGCGAAACTCCGACTCATTCAATGAAATTAAGAGGAAGTACTCAAAAACCAAAGAAAGAAAAATAGCGACAATTTTTTACGTCTTTTTATTTTAACAAAAAATAATGAATTGATTTCAATAAAGTCATCATTTTTTATATTCATTTGTAAATTACTTCCATTAATATGAGTTCTTTCACTAAATTCCTCTTTAATTGAGTCAATTTGAAAGTTGAGTTCAAATTAATTATCATGGTGCTATTCTGTGTGTGTAAGGTACTTTTAAAAAATATCCACGATTAAATATTAAAAGTGAAAGTCTATGAAATGTATTGATTGTGATGTCATCCGAAGAGCGCCACTCTCTGTCTATAAGTCTGTACTTATAGGAAATCGTCGAAAGAATGAACTTTTTTGACAAATAATACGTCTATTAATTGGTATAAAATAATATATTACTAATAATAGACATTATTTGTTAAAAAGTTCATTCTCTCAACGATTTGTATGACTACTGTATAAAGACGGCATAGCGAGAGAACGGAAAATATTGGCAGTTTTAGACAAATTACGTTATCCAATAAGTTTATATTTTATATTGAAAAACAAACGTAATTTGTCTAAAACTGCCAATATTTTCCGCTCTCTCGCTATGCCGTCTTTATTTGAAAACTATTGAAAGCATTGCCGGTCTTTCAATTCAGTCCTTATTATAATTCAATTTAATTCAGTTTTTAATTTAGTATTTAATATGTTTTTAACATAATTTTATTAAAATGATATTAAATTATTATTTATTTATTATTTTATTAGTTTTGGTATTCATAGCATTCATTTTATATTTAAAAATACGGTTCGTTTGTGAAACACTTTTCAATTTAATTTTAATTCAGATTTATTTGAATTCAGACAACGGTTTCCAAAACAACAAATTTGTTGGTTTTGCCACAAATCACAAAAAGTGTCCTTCAGTCAAATCAATTCATTTAATTGTCTTCACTGCCAACAATACAATGGATTTTCGGAGGTATTTATCTTCGGATTATTGTTTACCGACTTTTTATTACAAAATTGTGACATAAAATTCATTTTAAGACCATTTAATTATTAAATAATTTGAGCCCTAATTTTTGATAAGTTTTACTTAAATTTATTAAACCTTAAATTTAAAGGACGGGAATTACAATAAAGTGATTAGCGGTCATTTCGAGTCAAGACATGTCCAGTACTGCCAACCCATAAGTGATTCCCTTTCAAAGTGTTCCCAACTCTGCGGCGAATGTAATATAAAACAAGAGATCAAAATAAAACTTTTGGCACAATTTATACCCTTTAATGAAATGAAATTCACTGAAGAATGCGATATATATAAGAATCATTTGGAGTTGGAATACAAATTGTGTCCAAACTGTGAGACAACTGTTAGAAATGTTTTGTCGAAACCAATTAATTGCATCAAAAATATCATTAAAAATATCATTCCTTCAAAAGTGGACTTAAATATCAATTCTGTGTTTAAAAGAGAAAACAGTACTAAGAATTGGATTTGGTTTTCACTGATTAATATCTTAGAAGTTTTCGGTCTTTTCTGTTCTCTTATTTTGTTTGTCTTCGGTTTGGATGAATTGCAGAACAAAACCGAGATATCAATCATTGAATTCCCCGACAATTGGATACAATATTTGAATTCTTATGTCTCCGATCAGAAAATTGTGATGTTTTCAGGTTTTATGTCTTCGTTGACAGCAATTATAATCAGTGATAAGAAGTCTTTAGTTGTGACCACTTTATTCTCACAACTTTTATGGTTTGGACTGATTTGTAGCGAAATCTCATTAATGATGACATATATGGAGAAAATCGATTCAATTCTTTTGCGACCGATTTTGTCTTTATTTGTGCTCTTCTTTTCTTCAGTCAATAGTTTTTTGCGTTTATTTTCGTTTTTCAACTCTAAGTCTAAAATCAAACAAAACTTAAATCCATCGAAAATACAGAAAAAATATTTACAAAATTCAATGAATAATCAAAAGACTGTTTATTTACCGGAAGACCAACTGAAGAGTTCAAACAAAAATGTTATCAAAACCGACGATAAGATGACTACAAAAAGTGCTGAACAATCGATTGGCGAACAAATCAAAAGCCTTTCAATTTTGGACGAAACGGATCTCACATTGAATTACAAATCGAGTCATAAATATTTGGAGAAACCATTGAAAAGTGAAAACAACATCTTTTCTAATAATCGTCTCAATTCTTCATTGATTTCTGAGACATCGAGTGGTAAATCTATTATACTTCCGGCAAAATTTCACTACGAATCAGTCGCACAGACCTCTTGGGTTTCATCTTTTAAGCCAAATATAAGTCCTCATAAGGAGAAACTTAATTCGTGGCCATATTTCACAAACAGTCAATCATACGTCAGAACCTCTCAATGGGTTAATCATCATATGTCTGGTTTAGTGACTCCTCCGCCTTCAGCCACGGCTTCAGTTTGCAGTGAGTTATCATTTATTCTAATTTAATCCCACAAATAGTGAAAACTTTACAAAAATAGTTATTCTTTGTTGAACTAAAGGTGACTCCGCTTTAGTCAATCGATTTTCATCACTCGAAGGAAACAACTGTTTGTTTCCTCATATGTTTGACAGTCAGCGCAACCACTTTTATAACTCAAACAATCCTCTAATGAGAAATCGTTTCATTAGTCAACACTTGTATAGTCGAGACTCAAATAGAGAGACGAATAGCGAAGAGAGTGGAAGAGGAGTCACTCCAATCAACGGTTCATTATCTTCACTTAACAACAAAACTACATCCAATGAATGTCTAAAACACGAAGAAGTGTTTAGAAGAGAGTCAACTTTCTTCACTAATTTAACGCAGAATTTGGTCTTTGCGTTATTCTTATTAATACTTTTTTGTTTTGTTATATTTCTTTCACTGCCAGTCGTTTTCAACACTTCATGTGATTTGCATTCAATCGACTGTCGCTTTTCTGTCGACAATTTGCCTCAAATTAACGTTTGCTTAAAATAATGCCTTTTATTGAAAATTATTTCATTTATTCATAAATTCATTGCAATTCATATATAAGTGATTAAAATTTGTTAAACTTTTTGCTCGTCATCGCCGACACAGAATCTGATCGGCATTTGCTTTATATTTGTATTACAATTTTCAGACAACATTTTGCAGTGATTCAGATATACTTTTCCATCGGAACTATAATTATGTCAATTAAATAACAATTTTTTAAATGAATTAGTAACTCACCCACAAACTGGATCATAGATTGCAAGACAAGAGTCTATTAAGAAATAATTTGTGTTCAATATTTTACATTTAATTTATACCGAATTAAAGTATTAAATGTTTATTTAAATAGTAATGAATGGATACAATACCCGGACAACTGTAATAAATGCCAAAAATTTTATTAATTTCTATTGTTTTAAATCTATTAATTGTTGTCATACCTCGAGCTTTTGACACATTTACTCATCGGTACTTCACTCACATCTTTTCTGTGAAAAATTATACAAAATATCAATCGTTTATAATAAAGGATTTGTAAGACTAACCCACAGTTGGATTTCTTTAATAAACATTCGTTGAGGTATATCTGGCCGTCTGTACCACAAACAGGTTTCGGAAATTCAAGACAGTCGGTGGGACAGCTTTCAAAGGCTCTAGCTCCTTTTGATTGAATTTAACCATAAAGAAAAAAAAATGGAAAAGAGATTAAATTCATATAACTTTATCTCCAATTTATTGAACAAATAAATAGAAATATATCGTCGGATATATTATAAAATATATGATAGGATTTATTGATCCCTCGAGTATTTGATTTGAGCAGTGATGTGAACTATAATGTGATGTGAGCAAGCATGATTTGATTTTTTAAGAAGAGATTCTTTCAATCTTTTTATATATTAAATCTCTGAAATAGTGATCGATATATAACTGACTCTTATTTCTGCCGAAGCAATAGATGGGTGAGCGCTCCATAATCTTCTTCCTGCAAATTAGAAGATCAATGATAGGTTAGAGACGGGTCATTCAATGAGCATAAAAGAGACATTTAAATAAAAACTTTGGAATTAAATTTTGCAAAAAGTGTTAAAAATTTTCAAAAATAAGTTCAATTTATTTTTCGAAAGTTACTTGCTCACTTAATATTCTCTTTAAACATTATGAATGATTTGTGCACCACTGAGAAAAGTATTCTTACCCACAGTTGCGTTTGTGCATGACACATTTATTAGGATAGAACTTTCCGTCCTCTAAAAGAAACAAAAAATGAATAAAATATAGTTTTGAAATGAATGCGAAAACCGCCGCAAATCGGGTCCTGAATGTCGAGACAATCTGAAGGACAGAGCGGATGATTTCCTCTACAGTTTTCCCAATCGACTGAAGTCAAACTTTGAAATTTATAAGAAAAGCGATAATTTGATGCCTTTCGGACAAAACAAACTTTTATTCTGACCTACAATTTGTTCGTTTCATTTGACAAAACGACTGATAGATATTTCCATTCGACGCACAAATCGGTTCTTCAGATTTATTGGATTTATTTGAATCACATTGAAGTGGACACTCAGTTTGAGCTTTGAATTAAAGCAATTTGAGTCTACATATAATCGTTAGAATCTTCTAAGACTTACCCAAAGCAGGAATTGTTGGAATAAGTAAAGCAAATATTAATGCAATGAAAGAGTCGTACATTTTTTCAGTGGATTATTCTCTACTGATTTAATTAAGATATGGCACTGATTTGTCTTATCTCTATAACTAAACTATTTTTTCAGCAAATTAGTGAAGAACTCATCCCTTTCCCACTCAACTGCCTTGGGTTACACCAAATTTGGTGATACAGACGTCAATTATACTTATTTTCTAATTTATCATTAAATGAAACAAAAGATGATTTTTTTCATTTCTTCATCAAATCCTATGTCAGTGAGTCATCACTTTTTAAATGTATTTTTGACAGAAAACGACTTTACTCTAATATCTAATCGAATCATATCTTGTTTAATATTCAAGAATTTTTTATGCCTTAACTCCTTATTTTCAATAAATTCATGTAAGAAATGGGTGTATTCTGGGTAAAAGACCTTCATTATAGGCTTTCTTCGATAAAATTCAATATTTTTTCAAATATAAAGTGTTTATAACTTATTATTTATATAAATCAAACATAAGTTAAAATATAAGTCAGTGTTTTGTGACTTATTTATGAATTTCTTTATAACTCCGAAATGTTTTACAATCAATATTTAAATAAAGATTTTTTTTGACTTCAAAGAGATAAGAAAATAAGAAAAAGTGTCGATAAAAAAAACAAAGAAATAATATTTGGAAACATTTTTATAGTGAATTTCAAATTCAATTTTAGACAAAAAATATCGGAAAAGTATAATATTATATAATATTATATATAATGATATTTGAATAAAAATGCATTTTCTTTCAATTTTCTTAAATCTATGCCAAGAATTGAATTGAATTCGTCATCTCTTCAACACTTATTTACTCCAATGCATGTAAAGTTTACAGGTATATGACTCATAACTATGAGATATATAGGTAGATTTGAAAATCATAAGCGTTAACAATACCATGGATAAAGTTTTTTTAGAGCTCTTTTTAGTTAACCAAATGATCATTTTATAAACCATAGTTTCATTCGATATAATTAATGACTAAATAAAGAAAAATATAATTTAAATAATTATTTAGTAAAATATTGAGTAATTTTTGAGTAAATTCTCGTCACTGAAGTAAATTTGTTTAATTCATTTAATTTAAAGTTGTTTTCAATTATTTTATATAACCTGTGGTCGGATCCATAAACTCCCGTTTGTTCCCAAAATTCTTTGATTTGTCGTATAATAAATTCAGTATTTAAGTAACATTTTCTTACTTTTCATTTGTTTAAATTGAAAATAAATATTTTATAAAATATATATTTAAAAAATTAATTTTAAATGTTTTTATAGACTAGAATTGAATCTTTACGTGTTTTTTTTTGTTTTCCAATATTCTTATTAGTTTTTAAAATGTAAGCATTCAAATTTTAAAAATTATAATTAATGTTATTCAAAAGTTACTCTACCCTATTTTTATTAAACTTAGGAATATAAAGTATACTAATAATATTAAATTAAATACTAACAAGTAAGTATCATTAAAATATCTCAAGTAGTTCCTTTATTGGCCTTAAAGGAATTGTTTGAATAATTTATTAAAAAGAAAATAATTGCTTATATTAAATGTTTGATAGCAAATTTATACACCCGGACGCAAAACCCTCTTTAGTAGATTTGTAGCTATAAAATCTCTCTTATAAGCTAGATCACATTAATTTTCAAACTGCAACTATAATTTTGCTCTAACTTTATGTATATAAAAAATAATTACTTTAGCTTGAGCATTTTTAACATAATTGAAAATTGTTGTTTAATATATACAGGGATGGCAAAAGACCTCGATCTCCAGGGTATTTTGAAATACCCCCTATTTGTCATCCCTGATATATATAACACAAATAATAAGTAATTAAAAATTGATTTTTATCTCATTTTAAACTACATAAAACTTAAGTCGATACGTGTTTTTGCATGTCTCGATTATCTCCAAAAATAACAAAATCAAGAAATGTCGTTAAAATTTTTAAAATTCACAAGGTATTTTTACGAAAAATTACTGGCCAAAATAATTGAAAATTGAATCAATTATAAAAATTATCATGCTATATAAGCTATATCAAAATGGGCTTGCTATTTTAATTGGTTTCAATTTTACAGAGTAATCTAGAGATTACCCTACAAACAAATGCAAACTATTATAAGTAGAATATAAATATTAATTACCAAAATTTTTGTATTACAATTAAAAATAACCATGATTAAAGTCAAAATCCTTTTTCCGATTTTTCCCAGGGGGTATTTGTCAATTTTTTGATCTCAGGGGGACTCATATTCCGGAGTACTCCCTTTCTCCATCCCTGATATATATATAATTACTTTTTAATTAAACAATAATAAATAAATAAAGTAATCAATTAATTAATTAAAACTTTGCAAAAGTTTTATTTTTGAAGAATTAATGAATTGAGTCAACAGTTATTGAGTAAAAGCTTAAACTATAGTTGTTTTGAATTGAAGTAAATCTTTGAAATGAGAGACCAGAATAAAAGATGTTAGTCAACAGAGTTGGCGCCAATCGATACATCTGTTGGGAACTGTTTGGAACAGTTGGGAACGTGCACTACAACTCAGACCTTAATAACTGTCAGATGTGATGTTCTCTTAAAAAGTTATGAGTCCTTAACCTAATGTTCACATCTTTACTCTTTGAAAGAATTGTTAATTCAGTTCTAAAGTTTGTGAAAACACTTTTTATAATAAGTTATGAATAAAATCAATGAATGCTATTATTGAGAAAATGTATTCAATAAAAGCATTTAATTTAAACAAATTGTTTTTTATAAAACTTATGATCTTTAGTCTAATACGTCGCGGATGGGGTGCCGGTGGCAGAGGAGGTGCCATCGCTACTAAAGGTTTGTTTACTATTTCCCTTATTTTTAAGTGAAATAAGTATTTATTATTTATTTATTTTTTATTATTGAGTCAACTCATGTCAATCTCATCAAATATAAACCAATTCACCCAAAACTATGTAAAAAATTATTTTCTACTTATCCTTTGCTAAATTCAAAACCCATAATAACTTTTGCTTATATAAGACACATAATTTAGGAAATATTTGATTCTTTCATAAGTTATAAATCATAACTCAATATCATTACTAATATTTGTCTTAAGTCTCAGTCAAATCATATTCAAAGACGGAATGTATTTTACATTCAGTTCTTAGTTTTTAATCAGTGCTTTAATTCTTAATAAATAATG
This sequence comes from Galumnidae sp. Gr-Ori-00277, assembly GCA_034700165.1. Classification (NCBI taxonomy): domain Eukaryota; kingdom Metazoa; phylum Arthropoda; class Arachnida; order Sarcoptiformes; family Galumnidae; species Galumnidae sp. Gr-Ori-00277. The sequence goes on along the minus strand of JAQIXI010000771.1, from coordinate 5,074 downwards.
TTTTTAAGACTAAAATTTGATTCTTTAATAAAATGAAATTCATTTGAAGTTTACATTAAGTGTTGAGTAGAGTAAGTGTCCATTAGTAGAGTCTCAAACATTCGCACATTTCTGTGATTTTTTTGGTAAATAAATGATATAAAAAATATATATATTATTTATAAGCGTATTGACACTTAACCCACTGCTTGTGCTCAGGTGGTTCACAAGTTCATGGTCCTCACCTTGCTGATCCCAACGATGAAAGTGATTCTTTATCAGTGATTCTTGTGGTGATACTTCCTGTGGCGCAAATGATTGGAGTATTGGTTCTCATTTTGCTTATTAGGATTTGTTACCGAAGATATTGTTCACAAAATGAGAGGAACTCTCAGACAAAGCCAACATTTTATGGAAACGACAGAACTAATCCGTTTCTTCCCGTCAATAGATTCTGATTTGAAGAATCATTAAATGTGACGACAAAATTGCAAAAGAGTGCACTCCTTTTGAATTAAATATTGTGTTCGCAATATATATACACTAAATCTGATTATTTTGTTGAACGCAATTTTCGTATACTTTAAGAACTGATTTAGTCTTCGAGTGATTAATAGTAAAGTCGTGATTGAAGTTTGTTTCCAATCATTTGGTCCGAGACTTGAAATAAGAATCCAATTATTGATGAAATTGAAAGAAAGTCAAACGATTAGGTATTTATCACTCATTTCTATTCAATACTTATTTTATATTTCATTTCAATACTATTTTTATTAAGAAAAGTTATTAATATATAAATTTATAATTAAATGCAAATGAAATAAGAATTTTATATTTATAATATTTGTAAAAAAATGGTATCACTAACTTATTACTATTTATTATCATGGTGCATTACCATAATTGTGTTATGAAAGCAATTTCACTTAATTTATTAGTGAAGAAATCATAGGGTTAGCCCTTTGAGAGCTAAACGCCTGAGATTTACATTAAAATATTAGGCAAAAGAGATATAAATTATATTTGCGCTGAAAAATATGTTTTGCGAATCAATTCTTCAGTTTTTGTAAATCATTTCCATTAGAATTATTTAAAATAAGTTTATATGAATTTTCTGTCATTTCTTATAATAAAAGTGTTTAATGAGTCGACAACTTTGAAAACTCGATATTTCTTTTAATCCGAAAAAATCGATAAAAAAAATATTAGTCTCAAAAGAATTTCCAAAAGATAACCAAGGTATTCTAAATTTGTAAATAGAAAAAAATACTGTAAATTTGAGCTCATTTTTGAATGCATTTTAGAATTCAAATATTGAAATATTGAAAGTAATACTTAAAAAAATTGGCTTGAACAAGAGCAATTTAAAGGATTATACTGATCCTTGCTCATATCTTCTTGTTATTTAATGGAAAATTCAAGTTTTCAAACAAAATAAGTTTAAAGAGAATATAATAGTCCGCAACAAATTTAAATCACTAAAAATCAATTTTCGGCAAACAAATTGAACCTTGCCCTTTTCTCTTTATCTCTTTATTAATAGGTTTATTATTATTTTAAGATAAATGAATGTTATTCTAAATAAATGTCGAAAAACACTATTTTTTAGTGTTAAGTAATTAACTTAATATAATTAAATTAAATAAAAGCAAAACTATCGCCGATAAGAGTTAACTGCAATTTATTAGCTTTTCTTCAAACATCAAAAACTTTGCTTTTTGTTTGATTAGGTTTTGAGAAGTAATGAACAAATGGTTAATTAGAAGTGATTTGACAGTCATTTAAAAACGTTGCAATTATTTTAATTTAATTGAAAGCACTTTTCCTGAAATCCTTTTTTAAAACTGTTTGATGTCGTGTTCAGTAAGTCATGTAAAACATGTAAATCAAGTTTAATAAAAATCCAAATAATAATTAAAGACTAATTAAAATGAAAGTCTAAATAATAGTAGAGTTGATATGCAATTTAAAAGGATTAGTGAAGTAATTCTCATAGTTTAGGTTAATTTTCTTAGCTTGCTCCTATTTTCTTAAGTGATTTACAAATTTTTATATTAAAAGAATTTCAAAAAAATGAATTTTTGAACTATACTTGAAGTGAATTATTCTTCGATTGTATTAATAGAAAAGAAAATTTTGTTCAAAAAAATATTCCTTTTGTCGACAAATAAATCTTAAGATATAATTCTTTTGTAAAGAGTCTACAATTGCTTTCTTACAAATCGCAGCTCTTTTTTTGTTATGAATGACAGCTTTTATAGTATTATAAATGAATAATTGACGAATTGATGATAAACAGGCATGGCCAATAAGTGGGTATTTCAAAATACCCCCTGAGCCGAAAAATTGGCAAAATACCTCCTGAGCCGATAAAACAGGACCCCCCTATCGAGGAGAGAAGAAAAATCGAGGAAAAATCGTAAATAATCGGAAAAAATTAGCAAAAAATCCAAAATATGGCTGTAATTAAGTAGAAAGTGTAAGAAAATTAACAGAAAACATAACAAAAATGAGTACAAACATCAAATTTTCAGTTTTTAGAGTGAATTTTTCGTAACTTAGATTTTTTCAAAGTTGGAAAAAGTCGTTTTTTGTCAAAAATCCTTAGTTTTATGCAATAAAAGTGATAAAATACGTTGAATATGATTGAATTATATGTATTTATAGCCAAAAACACCTAAAAACCACCTAATATGCAATTTATAGCGATTTTAGTGATTTTTCAAAATACCCCCTTGATACCCCCTGAGCTTAGACCAAAATACCCCCCTGATACCGAAACCATTGGCCATGTCTGATAACATCAATCGTTAATATTATGGAGTTAATACACTAAAAGGGTTTTATCTTGGTTAATATGTAATGATTTTAAATTAAATCATTACTAATGATTTATTTGAAAACAGCCCTTGGTCAATTTTGACATTTGCTTGGTCAGTGCATTCAACAAATATAAGTAAATATTTTGCACACTTTGTATGAATTGGCATCAATACTACTATAAATATATGAATAACAAGTTTTATAGTTTTACCTTGGTCATAAAAATTATCCTGATATTTGAATAATTTTTGAGTAGGTTACATTTTTTTTGCTAATTCTAAGAACTTTTATTATCATTTTTAAATTAATGATAATTAAAAGATATTTTGTCATACCCAGATGAAATTTTAATATACCTTTGTATTAATAGAACAAAATCGAAATAAGCTTTCAGATAATACTAAACTCATTTTTATTTGAATTTCTATATAATTTCCACTCAATATTTCCACTTAACAAATATTCTTTCAACAAATATTTAAGCAAGCAAAAATAATTAGCGAACAAAAACAAAATTTCATGAATAGCAAGAAACAAGATCTAGATAATTTAAATTGGCAAATAAATTTATAATTTTAGTCAACAAGACATTAACATGGTAAATTGAACAATAATAATATTAGAGAAAAATACCCAGATCAGATTTAAGTAGATTCAAAAATAGGAACTTTCAATTACTCCCGGATTATAAACTTTGAAAGATATGATTCCCTTAGGATTGAGTCAAAGGCAAACAAAATAAAAATGTGTCCAAACTTTGCATATAAACAAATAAGTATTTTATTATACAAATCTATTTTTACCTACAAATCCAGTGATCCTTTTTTTACTGGAAAAGCATTTAATCGGAATGAATTGATCTAATTTTATTAATATATAAACACTGTATGTAAAATAGGTTAAGCTGTGAATGGCTTCACATTATATGTCACTCAGAATATGACAAAACCTTTAGATTTCCCGAAAAAAATCAATTATATTGTGTTGACGTGTTTTAACATTTTTTTCAAATTTGATGTCTACAAAAAAATTTATTTTAGCTCTTATGAAAAAAAATACCTAGCAACAAAATTGTTTAATTTAATGTTCTCTATTGAAAAATAAAAAAAATTTCAAGTGCAAACTGATAAAGATTTCCATGGTGATCTTGCCAATTTAAATTTAAGAAGTTTAGTCATATTTCCAATGCCATAAACTTTTGACTCTTAAACAACTTTAATGATTTTGGTGTCAAATTCAAAAATTGCTTTTCCTTTAATCAAAGCCATACTAAAAATCAAATTTTATCCTGGATTTAGTCACAAAGTTTTCTAATTATAATTTTCAATCAAATTTCAAGTATTATAAAATTAACTTTTAACCATGTTACATTTCCTAAATTATATATTTTTTTGAATATATAAAATTCAAAACTAATTGCAAATAATTTTCAGTAATGTCTGTAATGAGGATAGGGCGCAAATAACATGTTGAAAATTGTAAAGTGTGAAAAATAAGACCATGTTCAACTATATATTCAAATTTATTGAAATGAATTGAAAGAAGGATGGCTGTCTCGGGGTCAGCTTGCAACCGGAATTTTTTGTCTGCATTCGATAGAGGACATTGAGGTGAACTCAATAATATAAAATTTTTTAGGAAATTCCATAAGATTCACCCGATAGAAGGAGTTAAAGGATGAAATTTCAACTATGAATTTTTCCCTTTGAGATATGTAATCCCACTAAATCAAGCATTCTGAATCGAAAGGAATAGGTCTTTATCTCTTGCAACAAATATTTTTCGAGATATACTATGTTTCTTGGTTTAATCGATCAAAACTCAGTCTGTTCTTCAAAAGTTTTCAACTTTTCAAAATTTTATTTTCATCAATTGTTATACCTCATCAAAAATCAATAGCAGTTTAATTCATCAATTACATGAAAAAACAAAAATTACATCTAAAAATTAAATTTATAATCTTGGATTTTTTAAAAATGGTTCCATTTCAAAAACTATTAATGATAGAACATTTTGGGCGACAGCATTCGAATCAGCATTTCAACGCATTTAAGTCCGAAAACATATATTTAAGTCCTAAACCATATACTATATTGATTTTTATTTTCGGACTTTGACCACCTCTAGCGGCTGAACCATATAAGCTCACATGACTAAACTAGCCGACCTCAGGGGGGTATCAGGGGGGTATTTTGGTCTCGGCTCAGGGGGGCTATCTGGGGGGGGTATTTTGAAAAATAGCTAAAAATCGCATATTAAGTGGTTTTTGGGT